>OMLC01096201.1:0-10887 GCA_900302585.1 Regalecus glesne | reverse complement strand
GTGTGTGTATACAAATTGATCCAAGAATTTCATGTCTAAGTTATTCAATTCTGATAAACAAATAAGAAAGATAACGTGTTTGCAAAATTGACTGATTGTATGGAAGATCGTTAAGGATGATCTACATATAAGAGTATTAATCAAATCTATTTGTATTGACATATTTCTTGTGACGAATCTACTTAAAGTTCCAAGCGTGGTCACAGGGGATGTGATGAAAGAAAAAAACACAATCACAAGAAAAGGCCTAGACCAACTGAGCAGTGAGGATATGCATGATAAACAGGAAATGAAGGGTTAAACTTTGCTACATCTGGATTTTCCACCAACCACACTATCTTAGCTGCCTGTATGTAGAAACAACAGCAAAGCATGACAAAAACCACGGGTTATACATTTTTTTGAGAATTATTTTATCTCACATCATTATTGTATGTTGTGCACAAACATCTAAAGGAAAATTAATATTTTAGATTTTAAAGGCCTTTGTGGTTCTGCAGTAGATCTCAGATTTTAATTCTATTTATATACGTGAGCTGCAACAGTTAATGACCATATAGAAAATAAAAACTCAGATCTCTCCCACCACATATCTAATTTTTCATTATAGGGGCGGCATAGCTCAGTGGGTAGAGCGGTCGCCTGGCAATCGGAAGGTTGCAGGATCGATCCCCGGTCCAGCATGTAGCATGTCGAGGTGTCCTTGAGCAAGACACTTAACCCCTAAATGCTCCCCGAGCGCCATATGTTGGCAGCTCACTGCTCCTATACAATTGGTTGGGTCAAAAGTGCAGAGAAATCCAAATTTCCCCTTGCAGGACTGATAAGGGAATCTTCTTCTTCATCTTCTTCTAAACATCAGACAAATATGCACCCTCCATCACCACTATCCCCCATCCCATATTTCACTTTGTTGACTTATGTTTTATTTGAGCCTGAGGGATTTTTCTGTCATACTTAGGAAGTTTCTCTTGCACACCGGCCCCTTACAGATCTGATAGAGATATTTGTATCACAAGCCTCTAAATGAAAGCAAGAGAGACCAATGGCCATTGAGAATTTACATAGCAAGGGAAGAACAGAGGGAAAGGAAGAAGATATTCTAGTTTCTGTCTGCTGGAAGGGATTAGCACCACTTGGGTTGAACCCAAGTGGTGCTTTATTGTTGGACTTTTGTGCTAGTCATGGATGTCCATAACAAACACCATGTTCAAACATAAGGGTGCTCATAAATCTAGATGGTACCAGAGCAACTTAGGGTAAATAAAAATGATAGAGCTTGTTATTGTATCATGTCTTTTTAATGCCACTTATTTTGGACACTCGGGTGAAAAGAGGAGTGGAGCTGTCAACTGACCAACATCTGGTAGTGAGTTGGGTCAAATGGAGAGGGAAGCCTCAGGATAGACCTGGTAAGCCCAAACGTATAGTGTGAGTGAACTGGGAACGCTTGGAGGAGGATTCTGTTTGGAAGACCTTGAACGCCCACCTACAGCAGAGCTTTTCTGGCATCCCTTTATAGGTTGGGGACATTGAACCAGAATGGACTATGTCCAAAGCTTCCACTGCTGAAGCTGCAACTATGAGCTGTGGTCTCAAAGTCATATGTGCCTCAAGGGGTGGTAAATCACAAACACCCTGGTGGACACCAGCAGCTAGAGAAGCTGTCCAACTCAAGAAGGAGGCGAAGTTATCCCGGAAGACTCCAGACATAGTTGCAAGGTACAAACAGAGGCAAAGGACGGCAGCCTCAGTAGTGAAAGAGGCAAAGCAGCGAGTGTGGGTGGAGTTCGGGGAAGCCACCGAGAGGGACTTTAGGTCAGCACCAAAGCACTTCTGGGAAACCGTCCGGCACCTCAGGAGGGGAAAACAGGGAACTATTCAAACTGTTTACAGTAAGGATAGGATGCTGTTGAGCTCAACTGAGGAGGTAATGGGATGATGAAGGAGCACTTTGAGGAACTCCTGAGCCCAACTAACCCACCCTCTAGGATAGAGACAGAGCTGGCGGATGATGTAGGATCAACATCAATTTCCCTGGTGGAGGTCACTGAAGTAATCAAAAAACTCTATGGTGGCAAAACCCCAGGGATTGATGAGATCAGTCCAGAAATGCTGAAGGCTTTGGGTGTTGAGGGACTGTCATGGATGACACGTCTCTTCAACACCATGTGGAATTCTGGGACAGTGCCTAAGGAGTGGCAGGCAGGTGTGGTGATCCCAGTATTCAAAAGGGGGACCAGAGGGTGTGTGCTAATTACAGAGGCATAACATCACTCAGCCTCCCTGGGAAAGTTTACTCTAAGGTGCTGGAAAGGAGGATCCGACCAATAGTCGAACCACAGATTGAAGAAGAACAATGTGGATTTCGTCCTTGTTGTGGAAGAACAGATTAGCTCTCTACACTCGCAAGGATCCTGGAGGGAGCCTGGGACTATGCCAGTCTATATGTGTTTGTATATCTGGAGAAGGTTTATGATCAGGTCCCCCACGAGATATTGTAGCAGGTGATATGGGAATATGAGATAAGGGGGGGTCACTACTCAGGAACATTCAATCTCTATGCCCAAAGCAAGAGCTGTGTCTGAGTTCTAGATAGTAAGTAGAATTCTTTCCCAGTGGGGGTTGGCCTCCGCCAGGGTTGCTCCTTGTCATCTATCCAGTTTGTGATCTTCATGAACAGAATATCCACGCGTAGTCGTGGAAGAGAGGGGTTGCAGATCAGGGAATTTAGGATTACATCACTGCTTTTTGCAGATGATATGGTCCTAATAACATTATCAGTGTCTGCCCTCCAATATTCACTGGATCGGTTCACAGCTGAGTGTAAAGCAGCTAGAATGAGGATCAGTACCTCTTGATCTGAGACCATTGTTTTAAGCAGGAAACCAGAGAATAGAGAATGAGTCCTTACCCCAAGTGAGCGAATTCAAGTATCTCACTCAGGGGTTTTTTCTCAAGTGAGGAGAAAACGAAGCATGGGTTATACTGGAGAATTGAAGGTGTTGGAGCAGTATTGCGCTCACTTTACCAAACTATTGTTACCAAGAGAGAGCTGAGCCAGAAGGCAAAGCTTTCAATATACTGGTCAATGTTTGCTCCTACTCTCGCCTATGGCGATGAATGCTGGGTCATGACTGAAAGAACAAGATCACGGATACAAGCAGCTGAAATGGGTTTTCTTAGGAGGGTGTCTGGTGTCTCCCTTAGAGATAGGGTGAGAAGTTCAGTTATACGTGGGGGACTCAGAGTAGAGACACTGCTTCTCCAAATAGAAAAGAGCCAGTTGAGGTGGTTTGGGCATCTAAAAAGGATGCCACCTGATCACCTCCCAAAAGAGGTTTTTCAGGTACGTCCAGCTGGGAGGAGACCATGGGGTAGACCTGGGACCAGATGGAGGGATTATATCTCCACACTGGCCTGGGAACGCCTTGAGATCCCCCAATCAGAGCGAGTTGATGTTATGTTGTTTTCCAGGTTGAAATCTACTACCTTTGCAACCCAACATTGGATAAGTGGTTGACAATGAATGGATGGTTGGCTGGATGGAAGGGAATTACTCTTGTGACACTACTCTGGGACATATATTAATAAGCCGGACAGCCCTTGGTAGTGATGGTTCGGCTACTATTATTCCCAAATACCATCTCATCAAACCCCTGTATAAATCTTATTGAGCCAATTTTACATGTCATAGTGAGTTCCCATGTTGTGGGGAGGAACATGGATTTAGATGGAGCATGAGGGATTAAAGGTGGATGCCCTTTCTGACTTCCTGCAATGGATTCAAACCAGCTACATCTGGCTTATCAGTCCCTGTAAAAATCTTAGTACGTGTTTTAAGTACCATGGACATTTCAAGTTTAATTGCATTTTCAATGAAGCGGTAGCGGTTTTGTGTCATGCTTTGATACCTTGATGTGCATCTTGGCCCTTTTCAGCAGGCTGAGTGTGGTGTGTCTTGTGCTGTCTGGACCCAAAGGCACCAGCTTCTTAAGTTGCTCCAAATAGAGCCGGAGTTTGGCACGTCTGCAAATATAGAAGCACAGAACAGGTCAGAAAGCATCTATTGGGAGGGCAGTGGACTAGCAACTATGTAAATAAGAGTGTATAATGACTCAAACTACCTATCACCTCATAAACTGAAAAGAGTTCTGTTATCAGATAGAGATTTATGTAACAACATTTTTAGATGTTCAAAGTGCCGCTCTACTCGTTTGGTTTTTTTGCTTTGTTCAGAGTCATTTAACATGCTGAAAACTTACAGTGGCTGCTGCAAACCTTTCAAATTCCAATGAGGAATCAAATCCTTGGTTATTTACAAAGGAAAATCCCTCATGCATAACAAAAGGCACAAGACAGCCTGTTACATAAATACACCATCGTTTACATCCTGCTTCATTAACACAAGCAATCTCATTTTCACTGAGCATCCACGCTTGCTTTCATTATTCAAGGTCACATACACACTCATAGGGACACATGGATGTACGCTTGCATGCACACTTGTCCATTAACACACAAACACCCCTCAAACAATCATGTAAAGATGTACGAGAAGAGTTGGTAATGTGCTTTCTGTCATATTACATTACGTAATTCTTCAAAGAGTAGTTTCACTGTTTGTTGTCAAAGGAGCAAAGATTACTACTTCTGACGTAAACACTTAAGCTGATGAGCTCCAAAATTAATGTGAAAGGTCAAATGAAAAGGCTTGGCAAACGTCAAATAGGCAAGTCCTTCAAATCCCAACCACAGGAGCCGCACCTCCAACAATTCAGGTAAGTTATTTAGAGCTGTCGTGTGCCATAGGGGGTTAAAGCACCTATGTTCAGTGTATCTCTGCATCATGCAGTTGGGTGTTGGAATCCCGGCTGCGCAGTTTCCAACCAAAGTTAGTGTGGCATAATTGGCTAAGGCTCACATGGATGTAGGGGTTAGGTTAGATAAAGTATTCTAGTTCACTAGTGTCCCCCTCTGGGTCGTCCAGGCACTCATAGTTAAGTGAACAGAAAGTACTCTACTTCGTTCTCCGCCAATGGCAAAGTACTATGCTTTCCCCGCAAGTCCGCAATGTGTGAGATAGCGGGGGCTTGCTTGTCGTCACATGACTTGGAGGACTCACATGCTACGGCTTCCTCCTTCTTGTCGACGTTCTAGAGGGGTACCAAAGCAACTGCCCCAGCAGTAGGCAACTCGGAATTCGGGTGGGGAAAAAAAGGGGTAAAATTTATTAGAAAAAAAATGTTATTTAGAGCTGTCATGACTGAAAATGACATCTTGCTAATACTAGGAGGTTTGCTGTGATACAGCTGGCTGTACCATCAAGTTTCATTTCTGACATTTCTTCTGTGTGCAGTGAGCATGTGTGCAACCACCTGCATACTAATCAAATCTAAATAGAAGTTACCATAATATGATACACTAACCCCTAATCATCTTGGTCCAACAATCCTCAGCCCGTCTTTCAATCCAGGATACTTTACAGTCATTACAAGTCCGTTTTTATGTCACAATTAGTTGCTACGTCATAGGGGTGGACACAGACCCAAATGGAACATGGGGGATTAAGCCCAAATGCCCTCACCAACACAACACAGTGGGATTGAACCCCCCACATCTGGCTTGTCATTCCCGACATGGACACTCTACCACAATGTACATTCAATAAAAAAGGAAAGAAAACAACATTACAGAAAATCCAACCAAATCCCCCATGTTACCATTTTGCTATAGAATGATATTTCACTTGTGGGCGACAGTGAATTGTTGGGACCAGGCCATTTAGTAAATGGAGGGTTGATTCTGGACTCCTCCTTGCAAAAAAAGTCAAGGTGTCCTTAAGCAAGACACCTGACCCCAACTGCTCTTGATGAGCTTGTTGTTACCTTACATGGTTGACACCATCATCAGTGTATGAGGGGGTGTGTGCATGGGTTAATCTTAGGGGTGTGAATCACCAGCAAAAACACTCCTTCATACACTTAGGATGCAGCAATCTGTCACCGGAGGAGCTCTCCAGTCCAGCAATGGAGTCATGTATGGGGTGAGATCCATTGACAATCATGGCTGACATCCTCCTTTTTCCCACTACCTTCACACTGTTGAGGGGGCATCGCAAGACAGAGCTAGCTATTTTATTCATTGTATTGAATATCTTCCTATCTGCAGCTGCGATGCAGTCTTGTGTGCTCAGTGGTTAAAAGATATTAAGCATTACATTTTTCACAGCCTAAGCCAGTGGTTCCCAACCTTTTTTGGCTTGTGACCCCATTTTAACATCACAAATTACTGGCAACCCCAGACATTCAAAACAGACTTTTTTGGGTGAAAATTAATTTGTTTTTGATTTAATACTTTGTTATAATATGTTGAAAATAAACATTAATATTTGTCGACATTTAAGTGATATAATACATATTATTATGGATGGAGTGAGATAAAACAGGTTGAGATTAGTGCACAAAGTGAGAAATTTATTTTCCCTTTTGTGGATGTCAGTCAAACTTTTATTTACAATACTGCAAAAATTCCTCCTGAACAAACAATAACTCAAACAATTAACCAAGAATTGTGGCTGGTCCCAGGCACAATGAAGATTTGAAAGATGAAGCACAGTGCTTCTGTTTCAGCTTCAGATTTTGTCATGTCGTTATGTACCATGATTGTCTCTCTCAACTTACTTTATTTAATGGGACGGCTGAGCCTGCACACGTCACTGCAGCCTTTCAAAGTGAGGTGCTGTAGTGGACAGAGCGCATCTAATCTCTGACGTGACATCCAGTTGAGAACGCTATTTTGACTTCATGCACGCAAGGGCAGTAAATCCAGCATCGCACACATATTTGTTTCCAAAAGGAACCAACAGTTTTAAAGCACACAGTGAGATATCTGGGTACTCATCTCTTGCTCCAAAGCAGAATTCCTCCACTGCCACTCGCGAATGCAATCCCTGGTGCGTTTTGTCCTATGACAGATCGATCAGCTGTTAAACAGCGGTGGCAGGCAGGTCTACTGCACCGACATCACAGTGGAATGGGTCCCTCACCTAGTCAAACTTTGACATGTCCAAATCGGGGAAATAAGTGGCAAAGTGCTTTTGTAAGAGTTTCAGGTGGGCACACATCTCATTTGTGGAGCATTTATCGATGATATTGTCTGTTAGAAAATGTCTCAGGTGGAGGAAAGGGGGGAAGTTTGCCTTTGAAAGGCTTTCTCTCCAGTATGTGTTTCCCCGCTGAATCCATCAATACGGTCACTCATCTGCATTATATTCTTGTTCTTCCCCTGCATGCGTTTGTTAAGTTCATTTAATTTTCCAAAGATGTCCGTTACATATGCAAGGATGCACATTTTTGCTGGTCACACGGAAAGTCAACAAAATCAGGTTTATGTCATCCATGGAAAACGCCAACAGTTCATTTTTCAGCTTGAAAAAACGCTCCAACACATTACCTCTCGACAACCACCGTACCTCCGTGTGAAACAGTAAATTTTCATATTCAGAGCCGATGCCGGCACTTAGTTTTGCAAACAGACGTGCAAGCAGTGGACGTGGCTTGTTTTAGTTCATCATGGTTACGACCTGCTGTATTATGTCCACGATGGGCTCACTCAGTTCCTTACACGCCAGATGCTCACGGTGAATCATGCAGTGATTCCAAAATGTAGACGGGGCCTGCTTTATAAATGTTCGCAGGCCAGTTCGCCGTCGCGCCATAGACGGAGCCCAGTCTGTGCAAAATCCCACCATTGGTTCCCAGGGAATGCTTCGTTTTTTCCATAAATTTGTGAAGGGCCCGCTCACTGACCGTCACAGCCTTTCTGAAGTACACTCGCAGCTTATTCAGCTTATTCAGCTATATTACTTTTCAAAAATATCTTGGTTTGCCAATATATCCTCCATGTGTTTTCTCAAAATGTCGTTTGAGCTTGTTGGGTTTCATATTCTCGGTAGAGAGTACGTTATCACTTAGCAGACATTTCAGCTTTTCCTCGTTGCATTCAATGATGCTTGAATCACCATATTGAAGGGTACTTTCGTCGTATTTTTCCTGACTTTTTGGTGTCTGTTTCTCAGTCTCTCTTGGAGTTGTCCTGGTCGAGCCAGGTGGGCGAAGAAATCTATCCATTTTTTTTTTTTATTTGCAACTTTCTGTCGGTCCGGACTGTGAACAAAGCAGCGAGTTTGTCGGGGCGGGTCACAGCGATGCACGCATTGATCACGTGATCAGGTCACGTGATCAGGTCACTCAATTTGCCCGCACATTTTATTTTAACTTGATATTTATAGTGAAGTTAAAGTGAAGGTGTAAGATCCATCCATCCATCCATTGTCAACCGCTTATCCGAAATCGGGTCGCGGGGGAACTGGAGCCTATCTCCGTTCTCATTGGACGAGAGGCGGGGTACACCCTGTATAGTTCGCCAGTCTATCACAGGGCAGAGCAGTTAGGGGAACAGTGTCTTGCTCAAGGACACCTCGACACGCTTCTCTGCAGGACCGGGGATCGAACCTGCAACCTTAGATCGCCAGGCGACCGCTCTACCCACTGAGCCATGCCGCTCCATATTCCTTGCATGTGTGATACCAAAATGATTAACTTTCTCAGTATTTACAGCTTGGTGAATAACACATGGTTTGCTGTCATTTTCCTTCTCGAGCAGTGCAAACTTGGTCATTCGGTGACACAAGGGGTTGAGAGAAATGAAGTGTTTCACCTCCCGACTGACTGATCTGAATTTGCAATGCACACAATGGCTAGTACCACTGCTAGTACCAGTGGCAGTACCAGTGACAATGGGCACCATTCACAAAGGATTGGGGAATATTTGCAATCACGGCATTGTAAGACGCCAATAGATGTACTCTCAGGCCACCACCCCTATTCAAAGACGGTCGTTCCCTCTTCACATAAATGGCCTCCTTCACCCCCCTCTCAAACCAGCGTTCCTCCCTATCAAGGATGTGAACATCATCATCTTGAATGAGTGGCCACTCGCCTGTAGGTGGGTGTAGACCGCACACATTGATGATGTATGGTTCAATTCCTTAGAATGGTGTATTGAATTCTGTGGTTACACCAGAGAGGCACACAGTATGAACATGTGAACATGTAGAAGTCACCCTGGCCTTGCTACTGCTCCACTAGACTGTAACTTCACCCATGTTCCATTTCAACCCTCTTGGTTGCAACGTTTTCCTCAAGCTCAGGTCCTCTACCAGAGGCCTGGGAGTTCTGATTAGTATCTTAGCTGCTCCTTGGATCGCACTCTTCTGGACAGACCTCAGATGTTGTCCCTAGAATCTGCTGGAGCCAGGCCCTCAGTTTGGGGGTCAAAGCCCCCCTGTACTCCCATATCCACTAGGACTACTGTAGATTTCACCTTTGACATCTGATACAGTTCTTCATTCAGCTCTTGGTATTTGTCTTGCCTCCTATGCTCTCTCTGATGTTGTCGTCATTAAGGATACACTCAGTACGCACACACACCGGTCTTAGTGTCTCACTGCTGTATCTCTTTGTATCAAAAAAGATGCTACTTGCAAGGAACGAGGGGTTTGTTGATGACAAATCTGCACTGTGCCAACTGACCTATCAGCAAAAGGGTCTCGGGGTTTTGTTTGTTTGTTTTCAACACAAGAGTCATAGCTTTGTGGTCTTTATTTAACATCTATTCAGTTTGTTAATGCCCGTGCTAATGCATTAGCACAAACCACAGTGGACAGTAGATAATGGTTAGCCTTATCTGATAATTGCATAGATCTGTATTGAACCAAATTTTAGACCCACAAGGAGTTAAATGTAAAAAGTGACTGTGCTCTATCACGTTCAATATTTAATTCACACCGAATAACGTCTCCTCTTATGATAAATTTGACGTTTTTTATTTTTATTTTTTCTAAATTAGCAGCGTTCCATAGTATTTAACATCACTTATATAATCAATTGGCGTAGTTTGATTTTTACTTTTGTGGTGTGTATTATATAAAGAATGGTAAATGACTCGGGAGCTTATTTGAGGAAAACCCAGTGTTTTCCATATAAAAAAAAATGTGTTGTGTAAAGGTTGTACAGCAGCTTTAATCTACAGCAGCTGTTGTATTACTTTTTTCTTTTTTAAATAAGGTCTGTGGAGTCAGTGGCAGTGTGCTTCTCTTTCGCTATTTTGCACAACAAGGATATTAATCTTAGCCTTATACTCATCAATTATTCAGCAGTGTCACATTGTCTCCATGGTGAGCTCAGTATGAGGAGATAAGAGGGGACGATGGGTCTTAATTTTTCTTTTGAGTTCGGGTTTTAAATCAAGGGCTTTATATCCGTGCACACAACTTTATTGATTCAGCTTTTGGTGCATGCACCAACAGCATGTTACAGCGTAGCATCCATTCTAAGTTGTGAAGCTAAAAAATGGGAGGTTGTTTCTGTCTACACATGCTGAGAAAAGACCTGGATTTTGAGTTGGGATGGGTTTCAAGTCCAACATATTTACACATTTAAATCAAGCTTCCAAACACAAACATAATCAAGAAACTTGAAGTTTTGGTTTGTGACACTTCTCACAATAAAATGTAGTCCCATAGGCTATGATTCATATGCATAAAACCATTTTGTGTGTGGTCAGTGTGTTTTTACTCTCCAAGCATTCATTATTCATGATTTTTTTGTGTGATTATTCATGATTCTTTTTTTGGTATTCATGGTCTCCTTCCCCCTTCTCCCTCAGGAAAATTGTCATCAAGATCGGGAAGAAGAAAAAAAGAAAGCCCCAGTCGTCAGAGGAGGAATCAGACGATAACCCTCCCCCTCGACGCTCCTTTAAAGATGATGACTCTGTAAGATGCTACACTGCATTCACACTCAACACACACAGTAAGGTGCA
>OMLC01096200.1:0-17323 GCA_900302585.1 Regalecus glesne | reverse complement strand
GTTATCCCTATAACACGCACGCAAGTGCACACACACACACACACACACACACACACACACACACACACACACACACACACAGAGACAGAGAGAGAGAGAGAGAGAGAGAGAGAGAGAGAGAGAGAGAGAGAGAGAGAGAGAGAGAGAGAGAGAGAGAGAGAGAGAGAGAGAGAGAGAGAGAGAGAGAGAGAGAGAGAGAGAGAGGGAGAGAGAGAGAGAGAGAGAGACAGAGAGAGAGAGACAGAGAGAGAGAGAGAGAGAGAGTGGAGAGAGAGAGAGAGAGAGAGAGAGAGAGAGAGAGAGAGAGAGAGAATATTTTGATTATTGCTATTCTTGCACTTAAACCACTTAGGATCATGATACACATAATAGTTAAAACAGAACCACTTTACTTTATTTTTCTGGACAACATCATTATTAAAAATTGAAGTGTTCCCTGAGGCAGACATTATGCAGTTATTACCTTATACCACTCAAAGTTTTAGACGCATTAATGATTTGTTTTACATGAAAGGTCATACTACATTTAATTCATCTGTGAAATCCTTTAAGTCATATGAGCAATAGAGCCGCATTTAACATTGATCAAGTGTCTCTGCTCTTAAATCTGTGTCTTCAGTCCATGAATTTTACATACAGGGGGCAGTCCTATAGGGGCGGCATAGCTCAGTGGGTCGCCTGGTGATCAGAAGGTTGCAGGTTCGATCCCCACATCTGCAGAGAAGCGTGTCGATATGTCCTTGAGCAAGACACTGTTCCCCTTACTGCTCTGCCCTGTGATAGATTGGCGACCTACACAGAGTGTACCACGCCTTTCACCCAATTAGGTGAAAAGCGGGCTCCAGTTCCCCCACAACCATATTCGGATAAGCGGTTGATGATAGATGGATGGATGGATAGGCAGTCCTATAGACAAAAACATGGGTGTGCTATGGGTTCCCCAGTTTCCCCTTTAGTGGTGAACTTGTATACGGAGAAAGTGGAAGAGGGCTCTGACATCCAGGGAAAACACCTAGCCATTGGTTTCATCGACCAGATTAATTTAGTGGACCTCCACATCAAGTTCACAAGGGAGATTAGGAAAACTGATAAATTGGCCTCCTTAGACTGTGAAATTGAAATAGGTGATGGAAGAGGAAAATATTAATCACATCTTGATGGCCTGCTATCTGCTCATAGGTCATTGACAGAACACCCCACTTCCAAGTGAACTCAGCGGAAGTATACGATGTTCAGTCAACAAAACCAAAGTACCAAAGTAATGGGTCAATAAAGATTGGTTTGATACAAACAGTGTAGAGATCAGCAAGCTCTTAGAGGAAAAATATAAAGCCTTCATTGTATGGCAAAACGGTGTTGGCCTCCAGCCAAAGAAATAATTTTTTAAGCTCATGCAGAATAAGGTGCAGAAAAACTTCATCAAATACGAGATCACTGGTGGGATCAGAAGATGGATGAAATACAACACTACGCAGACTGCAATAATAAGAAAGAGTTATATATATCCGCATATATATCCAAAATCTCACCACTGCTTACAGCTGATGCTCAACCATACTGAAAGAGATAGGGGACCTCATTGAATGTTGGAAAGAGCATTTCTCCACACTGCTTGACAAGTCTTTCACGTTGCACCCTACAGCCCTAAACATTATCAACAAGGAGCAGACGATGTCTGACCCTGACCTCCCTCCCAAAAAAGACGAGATCATGAAAGCCATCACATAGACAAGGTCCGGCAAAGCTTCAGGCATGGATGGCATCCCTGCTGAATTTTTCAGGTTGCAAAGCCCAGCGAATCTTCATGCATTCCATAGAGTCCTCGTCAGTATCTAGGAAGAAGAAATCATTCCTCAGGACTTCTGGGATGCCACTGTCTTCCCCATTTTACGAATAAAGGGAGCAAAGAAGACTGTGGCAACTACCATGGTGTATCCCTACTCTATTTCAGGAAAGATCCTGGCAACTGTCATTCTAAATCATCTGATAACTGTCACCTCAGAGAACTCTCTTCATGAAACTTGGTGCGGCTTTAATAAAAGTCAAAGTGTTTTTATTGGTTTTTCTGTGTAAAAAAACAACACACATAGCATCCCACATTACAGTACAACAAAACAAACTTAACATACTTCAAGTATACAAAACAAGAATCAAACTGACACACCAGGTACAACATCTACACTCAGGAGACCGGGGCGGGAGAGTCACAAGCTCCCATCTTGGTCAGATAAGTTTGACTTGTAACTCGCATTTATGTTGAAACAAGAGGGAACTCCTGCTCAAAATAATAATAAAAAATCCTGCCAAACCTTATATTTCATTGTAGAACCTTGTAAAGTAAATGTAGGATGCTCCAATTTAAGATATGCCATCACCTCCTCTACCCAGCATTTATGAGATGTTGGAGCTACCTTTATCCAATTAAATAAGATCAGTCTCCTCGCCAGCAATAGTCAGTATTGTTTCACTTGGTTTTACCCCAAAGATGGCCGTCAGAGGACTGGGCTCTATATCAATATTGTAAATCTATGAAAAAGTCTTGAAAATTTCCACCCAGAACCCCTCCAGCTAAGGGCAAAACCAGAACATGTGACCTATGTTAAATGGTACCCATTTGCACCTAGGCCAGGCTGGGTCAGCCCCTGGATAAATTCTTGCTAATTTGTCTCTCGACAAATGCAATCTATGGAGGACCTTAAATTGCACCAACCCAAGTTATACACACACAGAGGAAGAAAGTATTAATTCCACTACCCGTTACCAATCCAAGTCTGTAATTTAGTGCGGCTTTAGACCAGGTCACAGTACCAACAACATGGTCTTCAATGTGAAGCAGGTCCGGGAAAAATGGATTGGGCAGAACATGGACCTTCATGACATCTTTATAGATCTTATGAAGGCCTTCAACTCAGTGAATAGTGAGGCTCTCTCTACAATTTGCATGAAACGAGGATGTCCAAGAAAGTATCTGCAACTCATCTGCCTATTCCATGAAAGAATAGAAGGCCATGTTCTCTTCAAAGGTGAAACCTCAAAGCCATTTAACATCTCCAACAGCATGAATGCTCTGTGCTCGTTCCAGTCCTTTTCAATGTATTCCTCACATGCATCCTGAACCAAGTGGTATGTGACTTCCAGAGTGGCGTGTACCTGCGTTACAGACTGGATAGCTCGCTTTTCGATCTCCACAAGTTACAGATCACTGCACTCAGAGCCCGACCTCCAAGTTATTATCATCATGTTCACAAAGTCCTGTCAGATCATTGGGCTAATGATTAGCCTCAGCAAGACAAAAGTCATGCATCAACCCTCCCCAGGATCTGCATTGTCTTTCCCTAATATCCAACTTGATTGTACCCAGCTGAAGGTCACTGACAACTTCAAATACCTGGGGAGGACCATCTCTTCGGCTGGCTCAATTGGCAAGAAAATTGCTGCCCGTATCCGAAAGGCACGTCAATCCATTGGTCATTTCTACTCCCATGTGATGGTCAACAAGAAAATAAAATTAGAAACTAAGATCAAGGTGTATGGAGTAATCCCTCTCACAAGCCTCCTTTATGGCTGTGAGTTCTAGACTCTCTATTGCAGCAACTTGACAGCTTGAGCAGTTCCACATGAAATTCCTACGCTCCATCATGGGACTTAAGTGGCAAGATTAAGTATCAATCTGAAGGTTCTGGAAAGGGCTGGTATTGATAGCATAGAGCCCACGATTGTGAAGGTTGTGAAAGCCCAACTTTGCTGAACCGGACATGTATGGACAAATGTCTCCATGTGGACAAAACATGATTGCCATACCAGCATCTTCATGGTGTTTCCAAAAACCACAGAAAAGTCAGATGTCTAAAAGGCAATAAAAGGACTTCATCAAAGACACCCATAAAAACTGCAGCATCCCTCCAGCAGACCTGGAATCCTGTCCCATGAACAGAGTTAATTGGTTTGCCTTGACTAAAAAAGTCACAATCTCATGCAAAATGAGTCGATAGACAAAGATCGCCAGTGCCGGAGAGCACAAGAAAGCTGCTTCGTCTCTGAAGGCCACTGGAATGTTCCAGTGCTCCCAAAATGTTACTGTATTTGTGCTTTGAGAATTGGGTTCATCATCCCCATACAAGCCCATGATTGACAGAAACACAAATGACATCATTGAGTATATGGTCCACCAAAGATCGTTTTATTGCTGATTGTATTCTTGCTTTTTACTGCTTTATTTGTTTATTTATTTGATGTAGTGGGAACTTGAGTGTCATGAAAGGCATCTTAAAATAAAAAAACGTATAATTATTATTATTATACTGCCTCTTGCAAATGTATTTTTTCATTTAATTTTGGCCATTTGCTTACAAAGAAAATACTGGGTGAGAATAATAGAATATAATAGATTGCCTTATCAGTCCCATGAGGGGAAATTTGGAGACGTGAGCATATCTATTTATTATTCCATTGGGGTGTTTCAAACCAATTTGACTAGTTTTGTAAGCTAACAGAGTGAGACAAATCTTGTGGATGCATGCACAATTTCAAGTTGATCGTATTTTTAAATGGAAAAAGAGTTAGAGTTAGGCATCTACAGAGAAGTGTGTCAAGGCACTTGAGCAAGACACTGTTCCCATAGCTGGTCTGCCCTGTGATGGACTGGTGACTTGTCGAGAGTGTTTCCCCACCTTTTGCCCAATGAGCACTGAGATAGGCTCAAATTCCCCTGTGACCTAACTTCAGATAAGTGGGATACGGTGGATGAATGGAGAATATTCTGGTTCATATGTAGATTTTGCTGCTTCAACATTTGTAAATATTCTGTGTGCAATCTCCACAAACTTTTACACAGGAGGCCTCTGTATTGTGGCTTTAAACATACTCACAGTATCCAATTATACAGGATAACAGGAGAAAGTGACTCCACCCACCTACTGAGAAGCGCATGATTGAAAGCTGCTCGTTACCATCTGTGTGGATAGCAACAAGGTCAGTGGTGTCAGAGTCCAGGACATACCACCTAAAGGGAAGAAGGGGTAGGAATGAGGTATAGATCCATATTTTGTAGATGTATAGATCTACAATATACAGGTTCTGTGTACTGCATAGCATTATTTACTGTAGATTTACATTTGTATAATCTGCATCTGTAGAATTATATACAATGGACCTGTATTCATGCTATCGCCAACCAGTTATTTTTTTTAATCTATGGATGCAAAATCTGATACTCAAAGTTAGTAATCTCTATATGCAATCTATAAATACGGGGTTATGAGCTGTGGTTTTATAGGTGAATGGTACTCACTTTCCTGAATGGGTTCCTATAGCAACCACTACTCCACTGGGATGGAAATCTGCACAGTGGCCATGCTCCTAACAGTTGCAGGAAGACAGAGAGAAAAAGATGACAACACAGACAAGCAGGAAAGGGTATATCTCTCCATCCATCAATCTATCATTCCATCCAGATTATTTGCTTGTCTGTTTGTCTGTCTGTCTGTCTGTCCATCTGTCTGACCAACCTCCAGCAGGCGGCTCCACTCCAGTGAATGGTCCAAAGCGTTCCAGAGGCAGACCTGTCTGTCTTGACCACAGGTGAGGAAAAGCTCCCTGAAGGGGTGAGAAGCCAGACCCCACAGCTCATCTGTATGACCCTGAAACATATCAAGGACTTGATGAATCAAAATTTGAAAAGCCCGTTTATGCTTTTTAACAACTTAATATTTATTGTTTTGATAAGTAAAGGTTATTGAATTAGCAAATATTGACATGATCCTTTATTATATCGATAAGTATTAATCTGATACTTTTCAAGTGTGTTCTGTAGCAACAGATATGAACAAAGGGAAAAAGCAAATGTAATTAAAACCATCCATCCATCCAATGTCATCCGCTTATCTGAAATCGGGTTGTAGGGGAACTGGAGCCTATCTCAGTTCTCATTGGTCGAAAGACGGGGTACACCCTGTATAGGCTGCCAATCTATCACAGGGCAGAGCAATTAGGGGAGCAGTGTCTTACTCATGGATACCTCGACATGCTGCTCTGCAGGTGTGGGGATGGAACCTGCAACCTTCCGCTCTACCCACTGAGTCATGCTGCCCCCTGATTAAAACCAACTCCTCTTTCATTTTCTTTCTTTCTGACTATAACTGTCTTTACTCTTAAAACATCGGCTTGTTCAACATACAGCTAGAATGTATTTGAACAACATAATCCCATTACTAAAATTTTACCTCATCTTTAGTCCTGGCTGCCTATACATTATAAACCTGTTTTTACATATGGATATTAAAATATCTGTGGAGCAGAACCACTATCATTTTAGAAATCATAAAACTTACTTCAACAATGTCTTGATGCATGCTCAATAATCTAGGTAAGGGAATCACAAAAAGGTGAATTGGTTCAACTGGATAAGAAGTTTATTCAGAAATGTGTCGTCACTCAAACAGGTGATATCTTCAGTCTGAGCAGACTGCAGAATCCCCGCTCTTATAAACAATACAGTGTACACCACACAACAAAAGGCTGGTTACACATGCAAGTTGGTCATTGACTGCAACATTCAGTGGTAATGAGTACTATTCACAGAGGGTTGGGGAGTATTTGTTAGTGTAGCATTGTAAGATGTCGACATATATACTCTCAGACCCCCGCCCTTGTTCAAGTATGGTTGTTCCTTCTTAACATAAATGGCTTTTTAAAAAATTACTTCAAAAATAATCAGTTGAGATATATGTGATGTATGTCTACTTTTAATCAGACAAAAGAAAGACTCAAGCAACTCTGTACTGCTCGCGAAAAGTTGAATCAGTTCATCTGGATACAATGTTTATTAGAGATGCTAATTATTATTATTATTATTACTATGACTACTACTTCAATTATTCTTGAGCATTGATAAAAAACTAACTGCAATTGGAACAAAAAGGTTTCTATTTTAGTGAGAACCATATTCTCAACAACCACCCCTTGCTTCACATACCTAAAGTTTGAAAACATGGTAACTAGATAATAATAATTGTCCCATAACCTATTTAAAAAACTTTTGGAAATGTTCTATGCATTTTATGTGTAAGGGTGTATTACATATGTAAAGGCTTGCCTAATGTGCAGAGTGAGTTTCAAGTGGGCTGCTCTGTTCTAGTTTCATTTACTATGAACAATGTTACATCTTGTAACATCAAGCTGCTTCACCATCTGGTATGGCACCAGTAGGGACCACAAGGCGCTGGATAGGATTGTGCACACAGCTCGGCACATCACCAGATGTGAGCTTCCCAATCTGAAGAAGCACATCCAGTGGTGCGTGCCTCAGCATGTCATTAAGGTCATTTGGAGGTCAGGCTTCGGGTTAGGGTTAGACATTTTATAGCACGGTGGCAGCACCATCCATCTTTTACGGAGTGGTCTGCAGTCTCTTCCTATTAGCTGCTGATAGGAAGAGACTTGATAAACAGATTAAGAGAAGTATCTCTGTCCTGAGATGTCCCCTCAACACTGATGAGGTAGAGAGAGAAAAGAGGATGATGGGTAAGCTGTCATCAATGATGGACAAAAGTTCTCACCCCCTGCAGGACTAAACTGTTGCACTGGAGAAGTTGCTGCTTCCGAGGTGTTTGAAGGAGCGTTTTCACTTTTCCTTCGTGCAGCTTTCAGACTCTATAATAAGCACTGTGCCACCTATAGACATTACATTACATTACAGGCATTTAGCAGACGCTCTTATCCAGAGCAATGTACATCAAGTGAGCAGTTAGGGGTTCAGTGTCTTGCTCAAGGACACCTCGACATGCAGGGCCGGGGATCGATCCAGTAATCTTCCGATTGCCAGACGACCAGTCTACCCACTGAGGTATGCCACCCCCAACCAACCTCACAAGACAAACAAATGGATTGCAAACCATATAATTAACTGCTGAGTGTGCTTTTCTGTTCATATTGTATATAATGTTGATATTTGTAACATTCCCCCTTGTTTAAATTGCCTTTATATATTTTATGGCAGTTTAGATTTCATACCTCTCTGATTATGCTTTCCACTTTGCTGCTATAGCACCACAGATTTCTCCCTGTGGGACTAGTAAAGGAATATCTTATGTTATTTAAGGATTCAACAAACCCTCACAATAGCCTGTTCTTCCTACTGCCGTCAAGGAGGAGATACATGACTCTCATAATGTGCACCAACAGACTAAGCAACAACTTATTTCCTAAGGCCATAAGACTTCTTAATAAACACACAAAAGCAATACATACATTTCTGTAATAGTCTCCCAGGCAAAGAATTTCAAACATGTGTACTTGTAAAACTGGAGTGACAATAAACACCTTGATTCTTGAATTATGGTGGCACAGTGATTAGTTATGTAGCTTTTTTGAAATGAACGATTGACTGTTTTGGAATGTGCATTAAGTCTATTTCGTAATAATGGTTCATTTAAAACTTGCTCGACTACTCTGAAATGCAGTTCCAGATTTGTCTTCCTTTAGTTGGAAAGACTAATTCCCTAAAGTTTAACACACCTCAAATTTCATAGCTGTTTTTTTTGCAACCTTGCTCTATATTTGCACACACTGGTCTCTAATAGATAGATTCCCTTATCAGTCCCACAAGCAGACATTTTGAATTTCTCTGCATTTTAACCCGTCCTATTATATAGCAGCAGTGAGCTACCACCATACCGTGTTCGGGGAGCTATCTACCAGTTTATGCTAGTCTCTCTTGGTTTATGGTAGTCTCTCCTAATATATGGTGATCTTTACTGGTTTAAAGGCTGACTGTACCTGCACTTCCACATGAAAGCCATCGTTAAATGTGCCTCTGAGAATGAAATTCCGGGAGGTTCCAACCAGAAACTCCTCTCCCTTTCCTTCAGCCACTGCTCTGATGCTTCCATATTGCTCTGGGACCTGAAGGAAGGATGAGAAAACAGGGGAGATATATTATATTAGCATATATTTAAGTGCAAATGGGGGGGGCATGGCTAAGGAGTAATCAGAAGGTTACTGGTTTGATCCTGCTCCCGGCTCCTCCAGAGAACATGTTGAAGTAGCCTTGACTGTGAACCCCTAACTCAGGGGTCTCAAACTCAAATTCCCTGGGGGCCACTTGACAGTTGATTAGCCACAATTGGGATGAAAAAACAACTGCCTGACTATATTAACGTCACAATGTTTCTCATTATTATTTGAATTTCCCCCCAAGTTTTCACATGAACAGTTAACTATATACATAGAGTGGCTTTGCCTTGGACTACATATTTCCTACTTCTTGCCAGAAAACTGGTATTTCTTTGTCTGAAAAAGATGGCTTCTTTTTTAGGACAATGCATATTAATGAACAATTAGATGTAAATACAATAGATTTAGCTACCAGGCTAATTTTCATTTGTTGTCCCAAGCAGTAGGGATTCAGTGTCCTGCTCAAGGACACCCTGACACATAGAACCGGGGATTAAACCACCAGTATTCCTATTACTAGACAACTGTCCTACTTCCTGAGCTATGCCGTTTACTTTCAGAGAGTGGGAAGTGGACACCCTGAGGCTAGATAGTCTGTACCTGTGCTTTGGTTTATTAAAGTTCATAGTGGACGACATTTTACCCCACCACTCTTAGTGCCCATCAAATATACAGATCATAAATCAGATCTCTATACTGGATTAGTTGAGGCCTAGTTTACCAATGACTACCATCAGTATGGTTGTCTACCAGGATGACAATGGAAATTATGCTACTGTTGAGATGCGCTAGCTAAGCAGGTAGAGCACAAGCCTGGGAATCAGTCATTGCGGGTTCATATCCCAAGTATCATTTATCATTTTGGGCGAAGAAGAAGGAGAGGGGACAGATATGTCCAGAGGCAGTGGGAGAGGAAGAAGGGTTGGAGTACAGAGGTGATAATGACTGTTCGCAGTACATATGCCCTTCAAATTAGATGTAAAATAGAAGAGAAAGCAAGATTCTGGAGTAGGTTGGATGAAGTGGTGGAGAGTATCCCCAGTACATAACATTACATTAAAGGCATTTGGCAGACACTCTTATCCAGAGTGACGAACAACAAGTGCATAGGGTCAAGGTACAAAAGATACTGGAGCAACACTAGAAGCTAGATAACAATCCTAGTGCCATCAGAAGACTCCGACGCAACATCAACTAAGACACACCAATCAAAATAAACTAACAAGATTTCATGTGCCTAAAACATGTACATCAAAAATAAGAAAAGGAATAGGGCTAAAACTTGGACTTAGAGCTAGGACTTGATGGGGAGGAGGAAAGGTACAGGCGGGAGAGTTTTCAATCTGTGCTTGAAGATGGTCAGGGTTTCTGGTGTTCTGATTGCCATGGTAAGGTCGTTCCACCAGTGAGGAGCCAGGACAGACAAGGAGAATAGATTGGAGTGAACTCCAATGGGCAAGTAGGGGAAAGGAACAGAAGTGATGAGTCAAGTCGATTTTGAGTGTACAACCTATTATCACAAATTTAATATTTGCCTCAGTGGGCTTTACACAAACACGACATCCAATCCTTAGATCCTCACATCAGGATTTATTCCCAAACAAATAACCTTAGAGAAAAAATAGGAAGAAATTTCAGGGCAAGCAACAGAAAAGGGATCTCTCTGCCAAGATGGACAGGTATGCTTGGATCTTGCATATACAGAAAAAATAAAATTTACTGAATATAACACTGACAGAATAACACAATCATAATTGAATTACAAGATTACAATAATAATAATAATAATTATTATAATTATTATTATTGTTATTATGTGAACGGGTGAATGTGTGGCATACATTAAAGTGCTTTGAGTGGTTGTTCGACTAAAAGTGTAAGTGCATTCACTTGATGTATACTGAATAATACTGGTATGAGAATCATAAAAAGAAGTGAATCACTTCAACTGGATCAGAAGTTTATCCAGATACTTTTCGTTACTCAATCAGGTGACTTCTTCAGTCTGAGCAGACTGCAGCATTCCCCCCCTTGTAAACAGTACATCAATACCACACAATAGGCTGGGTTCATATGAGAGTTGGATCATCAACTGCACATTCAGTGGCAATGAGCACCATTCACAAAGGATTGGGGAATGTTTGCAATCACGGCATAGTAAGACGCCGACAGATGTACTCTAAGGTCACTACCCCTATTCAAAGACAGTCTTTCCCTCTTTGCAAATAATGGCCTGCTTCATCCCCCTCTCAAACCAGCGTTCCTCCCTATCAAGGATGTGAACATCATCATCTTGAATGAGTGGCCACTAGCCTGTAGATGGGTGTAGACCTCAGAGTCCTGGCCTGACGTGTTGGCTCTCCTATGCTGCGCCATCCTCTTAGCCAGCGTCTGTTTGGTCTCCCCGATGTACAAGTCACTGCAGTCCTCCTGGCATTTAACACCGTACACTACATTACTGTTTGTGCCGGGGGACCCGATCCTTGGGATGGACCAACTTTTGCCGCAGTGTGTTTAGAGTTTTGAAAGCAACTGAGACGCGATGTTTGGAAAATACGCATCCCAACTCTTCTGACACTCCCGCCACATACTGAATCACTACCAGTCTGCGCTTTGGCTCCTCCCCTCCCTCCACTTGGCGCACTGTTTAGGAGGCTTCCTGGCTTAACAAACATGAAGTTAGGGTGAATAAACTGAATAAACTTCTGATCCAGTTGAACTGATTCACCTCTTCTTGTGTAGGTCCATTCACAATTTATGTATGTGCATGCAATGGAAATTAATGTAAATGTGCAATTATATGGATGTGTGAATGTACCTCTATTTCTCTCTCAGGTCGAAGGTCATGGTCCCACAATATGACTTTATGGTCTTTCCCTCCTCCGGTGAGTAGGGTGCCACTCCTCATCTGACATAATGTGAACACACTGCCCTCATGAGCTTTTACCTGAAGGCTGATCTGGAAGGCTGTGTGCGCACACCACATGCACGCACGCGCACACACACACACACGCACACACGCACACACACACACACACACACACACACACACACACACACACACACACACACACACACACACAGATGGTCAGATACAGACACATATGCAGAAATGGATATACAGACACACACAGAAAGACATGGATAAATTATAGAAAGTCATGTCAAAAGTTAATCTTGTAACTTGCAAAAAAATATTATTTCATAAACAAATTAATTTAATACATTTTTTTCTTTTTATCCCCTTTTTGCTCACCCCCAATCCCCTGAGCTGCCTACTACTGGGTCAGTCTCTTTGATACCCCTCTAGAATGTCGACAGGAAGGAGGAAGGCGTAGCATGTCTCCTCCAAGTCATGTGACAACTAGCCTTCGCCATTTCGCACATCACGGTCTCGCAGGGAAAGCACAGTGCTTTTTACATCGGAGGAAAACGAAGCAGAGTACTTTATCTTCACTTAACTGCAAGCACCCGTACAACTCAGAGGGAGACACTGGTGAACCCAGAATACTTTATCCAACCAAACCTCTATACCCATGTGAGGCTAAGCTAACTTTGGATCTCCAACCGTGGTTGGTCACGGCACAGCTGGAATTCGAACACCCGACTGCATGACGCAGAAATGCGCTGAATATAGGTACCTTAACTCCCTACGCCACCGGAGGCCCAAAATAATTCAAAATTAAATTCAAACTTTCTCGCAGAGTTGACAGAAAAGACAGAAAATCACAGAAAAGCTATAACATACAAACAGCCCATAAAAAATTTAAAGAAATTGATTCCCTTATCAGTCCCATAAGGGGAAATTTGGAGTTCTCTGCATTTTGGCCCATCCTATTGTAGAGGAGCAGTGAGCTGTCAACATATGGCATTCGGGGAGCAGTTAGGGGTTCAGTGTCTGACTCAAGGACACCTCGGCACACTTTCTGCTGGACCGTAGATCAATCCTTTAACCTTCCGATTGCCAGACGACCACTTTACCCACTGAGCTATGCCGCCTGCAAATATTCCCCGATCCTTTATGAATAGTGCTCATTGCCACTGAATGTGCAGTCAATTACTCGACTTGCATACGAACCTAGTCTATTGTTGTGGTGGTATCGATGTGTTGTTTATAAGGGTGGGAATACTTGCGGTCTGTTCATACTGAAGATGTCACCTATTTGAGAGATGAAATGTTTCCGAATAAACTTCTGATTAAGTTAAACCGATTCACATCTTTTGTGATTCCCTTACCTGGATTACTGAGCATGCATCAATACATATAGATCACAATGTCATCTGCAAACATCATAGTCCATAGATACTTTTGCCTGATCTTGTTTGTCTACCAATCTATCACAGTTGCAACCTAGATGGAGCTCAAGGGCTGATTCTTAATGTAACTCCACTGCCACCTTGAACCCATCAATCATTCCTACCACACACCTCACCACTGTCACACAGCCGTCATATGTACCCTGCACCACTCCTTATATACTTCTTTGCCACTCTTGAATTCTCCATACAGTACAGCAGCTCCTCTCTCAGCACCATCATACACGTTCTCTAAATCCATATGGAGACAATGGGAATCCTACAGACCTTTCTATATTTCTTCATCAATATTCTCAAAGCAAACATTGCATCTATGGTGCTTTTTGGTGGCACAAAACCATACTGCTGCTCACTAATCCTCAACTCTCCTTTTAGCCTAGCTACCACTACTCTTTACCAGGACTTTATGCTGTGGCTGATCCACTTTATACTTCTGTAACTGCTACAGCTCTGTGCACCTCTCTTATTCTCAAAAATTGGTAACTGTATGGTTCTTATCCACTCCTCAGGCACCCTCTCACTAATTAAAAACTCTATTACCATCTTTCCTAAACATCTCCTTGCCTCGACAAGTATGTTGTCTGAGCTCTTCATAGCTGCCCTCACTCCTTTCCAATCCAATGCATTTCCTGATTTTCTATCTCTACATGATCCAACCTTCTCCATCTCATATTCTTCTTTCATCAGCCTCTCAAAGTACTCCTGGGGCAAGATTGCTCAGTGGCTATAGCAGTCGTCTGGTAATCAAAAGCTTACAGGTTCAATCGCCAGTCCAACAGAAAGCACGTAGAGGTGTCACTGAGCAACCTCTAACTGCTCCCCAAGTGCTACACGAAGGCAAGTCACTGCTCCTATACAACAGGATGGGTTAAAACGCAGAGAACTCCCTTTTGGGACTGATAAGGGAATCCATTTTTTAAACTCAATCATTGTGACACACATAGTTCTCAGCAGGCATAGATGTGGGTAGTACCTTTGGGTCCTTTCCCTGGAAGAGGTTCAACAGAACTTCTAGTCCAGACAAGCATGATGCCTCCAGAGTCCCCAGTCAGGATGTCACCATTACCCAGGAAGGCCAAACACTGAACAAACTTTGGTTTCTCATATTTCTGCAAAGAGACGTTTTCATAATAGCAAAGCAACTAGAAATATGAAGCCAGGAAAATGACTTAAATTACATGATGTGAGTATGATCCTCTTCCACTGTTTGGAGCCCTTATCCTACATTTTAACCGTGGATATTCTAAATAATTCTGGTTCGGACTAGAAAGATAGTGAAGCATGTGTAGAAAAGAGGAAAACTATATATGTTAATATGGGTTTGCATGTTAAGATGTCTTTGTTACAATATGACGATTTAATTTACCAGACATTTTTATCCAAAGCAACTTACATTTGACAGTGTGTGTTTAGTTTTATGGCACGTATTGATGCATGCTCAATAATCCATATAAGGAAATCCCAATTAGATTGACTAAATTGTGGACACAACCTTTCTATCGTGCGTATCATCACTCATACAACAGACATCTTCATTCTGCAGACTTCTTCCATAAATCGCCCACCTGCCACCTACAGAAGTTCTCTGATGTCTCTGCTATCGCCGGGCTTATCGCAGATGGGGATGACGGGGAGTACAGAAAGCTAATTCAAGACTTTGTGGACTGGTGCCAGCAGAACCACTTCTAGATCAATGCGGGTAAAACTAAGGAAATGGTGGTAGATTTTCACAGGGGCACACCCTCCCCTCTGACACCGGTGAACATTCAGGGGATGGACATTGACATGGTGAGGTCCTACAAGTAACTGGGTGTTCACCTCAACAATAAACTGGACTGGACTGACCACTCAACAGCACTGTACAAGAAGGGCCAGAGCGCCTAAAGAGACTGAGGTCTTCTGGAGGTCAGGGGTCATTCCTCAAGACATTTTACAACATGGTGGTGCCACCAGCCATCTCATATGGAGTGGTCTGCTGGGGCAGCAGTATCTTAGCTGCAGAGAGGAAGAGACTTGATAAACTGGTCAAGAGAGCTAGCTCGGTTGTGGGATTCCCCCTCAACACTGTGGAGGTAGTGGAACAAGGGAGGATGATGGCTAAGCTGTCATCCATAATAATAATAAAATAATAATTAAAAATTAATGATTCCCTTATCAGTCCCGCAAGGGGAAATTTGTTCTCTGCATTTTTGACCCAACCTATTGTATAGGAGCAGTGAGCTGCCAACATATGGCGCTCGGGGAGCATTTAGGGGTTCAGTGTCTTGCTCAAGGACACCTCAACATGCTGTATGCAGCACCGGGAATCGAACCTGCAATGTTCCGATTGCCAGGCGACCGCTCTACCCACTGAGCTATGCCGCCCCATAGCTTACTCAAAGACAGTCATTCCCTCTTCATATAAATGGCCTCCTTCACCCCCCTTTCAAACCAGCGTTCCTCCCTATCAAGGATGTGAACATCATCATCCTTGAATGAGTGGCCACTCGCCTGTAGATGAGTGTAGACCGCAGAGTCCTGGCCTGACGTATCGGTTCTCCTATGCCGCGCCATCCTCTTAACCAGCGTCTGTTTGGTCTCCCCGACATACAAGTCACTGCAGTCCTCCTGGCATTTAACAGTGTACACTACGTTACTCTGTTTGTGCCAGGGGACCTGATCCTTGGGATGGACCAACTTTTGACGCAGTGTGTTCAGGGGTTTGAAAGCAACTGAGACGCGATGTTTTGAAAACACGTGTCTCAACTGTTCCGACACCCCCGCCACATACGGAATCACTACCAGTCTGCGCTCTGCCTCCTTCTCTCCCTCCACTTGGCTGGAGCTCTGTCTGGGACGCTTCCTGGCTTTAACAAACGCCCAGTTAGGGTAACCACAGTTAACCAGGGCCTGTTTAATATGGGACTTCTCTTCCTCCCCGGCCACTGAGTCAGTGGGGACGTTGTCAGCCCGGTACAGAGTCCTGATGACTCCCAGTTTATGCTCCACAGGGTGGTGGGAGTCAAACCGCAAGTACTGGTCTGTATGTGTGGGTTTGCGGTACACACTAAAGATCAACCGCCCCCCAACGCCAACATTCACCTCACAATCTAGGAAAGCCAACACGTCATCTTTCGGATCCTCCCTTGTGAATTTGATGTGGGCGTCCCCTGAGTTAATGTGGTCAGTGAACTGTGGTACGTCCTGGGATTTCATTTTAACCCAGGTGTCGTCCACATGTCTTCCACAATATCATTAAAAGTTTCTTGATGCATGCTCAATTTTCCTGGTAAGGGAATCACATAAAAGGTGAATCAGTTAAACTGGATGAGAAGTTTATCCAGTTTATTATATGTCAGTATGTATGAGTGACGAAACATTTTTGAATAGATTTCTAATCCAGTTGAACATTCACCTTTTAGGTGAAGGTTACTAAATGTAGTGGTGCTATGAACCAGAGTTCAAGTCGAGCCAATTTCATTTTTATAGCACATTATCACAAATTAACAAATTGCATCAGGTAACTTTACATTAGTACATCCTATCCATAGCAACTCCCGTAAAAAACATTTAACAGGGCGAAAAATAGGAAAAAACCTTAGTGAGAGCAACAGAGGAGGGATCTCTCTTCCAAGACAGACAGCTGTGCAATGGATGATGTGTACACAAAACAAGACACAATTTAAAGCATACAACATGATCAGGATAACAGAATTGGCTACTGCATCCAAGGTGTCTAAAGGAGTGCTTTCGTAGGTATTTTCTTCCTGTAGCTGTCAGGCTCTTCAATCAGCACTGCTCCCACAATAGAACAACCCCAACACATGTACAGCAATAACCAAATACAACATACTGGATAACCAATAATGAATGGAATCTGTCTATGTATCCATACTGTATATAATGTTCATATTTCCTACCCTACCCTGTTTAATGTTGTCTATACTACATGTTGTTTCCTGGATGTGATGTCCCTGTTACTGTGCTCTACACTGGCTGCTGTTACACCGCAATTTCCCCCAGTGGGACTAATAAAGAAATATCTTATCTTATCTTATTGTATAGGAGCAGTGAG
>OMLC01096188.1:0-11504 GCA_900302585.1 Regalecus glesne | reverse complement strand
CATTTTCTTGTAGAAGAACCACATCTTAATACTAAGCTATAATCTGAAATTTTACAAATAATAGACCATCACCCAGACCAGCCCGCAGTCAGTCTTATCCTCAACACCTTTTCAATTAGATTCAGGCTGTCTTGTTCCCCCCCCCATTGTCATTGGTGTTCCTGTTATTTGATAGACCTTAATTAAATATCACAGTCTGGTAATAGGATTGCGCTGTAATCCTGTAATTTATATGAAGCGACTGCATCCACCTATAGCAGATTTAGGCTGCATAAATTGGGGCCATTGTGGAGGCTAATATTATAATAACGCTAGAGGATGACAACGGGATTAAAGGTTGTATCCTGACCAATGAAAAGACCCGTGTTTTGTGTCGGATGAGGTTTTCCCCTCGACATGGACCGGCTCGGTTTACTCTCAAGCAGCTGTCTGATCTGACTCAGGTGGAATCACAAAGCTTTCTTTGAGTGATCTGGCTAAATAAATAAATAAGTAAATAAAAGAAAACCACCGTCAGATACCATGTGGATACCCGTGAGGTCCCGGCTAGAGAAATGAACATGTCTGTGTTCATATGTGTTTGAATGAGCTGCGGTGCTTAGGGAAATCAACCCAGGGCTCCAAGCTGCCGTTTCCCCCGCCACACACACACACACATCTGCGCGGATACAATGCCGAGACGTCGGGCAGAGTTTAAGCCCACAGCTCCCTTGAGCCGACAGCTCATTGTCATATATTGGCATAAATTAAGATTGATGAGAGATTAAACGGACCTCTTTCGCGCCAGCCCGGAAATCAATGGCTTTTGATTGACAGCCGGGTCTAGTTCTGACACATCTCGGAAGGTTTTCCCGTGCGGACGGGTTATTTTGGCGCGTACGGTCCACCGCGCTTCCAGACCGGGTAGAAACGGACGTCAATGTGTGTTTGGGTGTCCCCGATTTCCGGTTTGCTCATCGGTGAAGCTTGTGACAAAAACACCCCAGTGGGGCCTCCAAGGAGAAGGAACACCATAGACTTTCACGCATGTCACACAATCCCGATTTCAGACGGTTTGCGTCACGCAGCCGCTTTTTTACGTGGAGTTGGAGCCCACTCATCACGAGTTCCCGGTCATTTAACATATCTTATTTTTTGGTTCCTATTTCAGAAACACGCCCTCTATTTGAACAGTGTTGTGTGGAGGCCCCAAGCCGTATTCCCTGTTTTGTTATCCCGCACCCTCTGCTAGTTAAAAGACAACAACAATAATAATCTAAAAGAGCCATCAGAGTTAATAATCTGGAGCGTTATGGGCTATGGGGAGGGGGGAGCACGCCAGCAAGCTGACCAGCCGGTGTTGTGTCTCGCAGGCCCAGTAAACCTGAGCAGCAGCGCTCAGCTGGTCTCCCCGGCTGTGGTGGTGAGAGGCACCCTGTCCATCACTGTCTCAGAGCTCTACTTCGAGGTGGACGAAGACGACCCGGCCTTTAAGGCCATCGACCCTAAGGTAAGACCAAGGTGGTGGGGTGCGGGTACTTCAGTTTACATTGACAGAGCAAGTAAAAAAAACAAACCCCCCCCCCGTGCTGAAAGTGCCCCCTTCTGAATCATCCACACGTCTCTTGGTGAGCTTCTCTCTTGACTGTAGAAACAGTTCAGATGGCCCACAGCCTTGCACAGACCACAGGGGAATCATGTTTTTTTTTTGCTATTGTAAATAATTGTAGCACAATTTTGATGTCACTAAATTATCTCTACAGTATTATTATTATTGCTACTATGTACCAATTCTATTTATTAATATGAATATTTTATTGTCCGATAAAAATAGCATTTTGTCCTCCAAGAGTTCACATGTCACTTTAATAACTACAGATTTTAGATCTGGGCCATTTTCCTCTAGTATTAAAGATACGTGCGTAGTATTTATTCCACTCCAGTGCTAGCTTGGTTAAACAGCTCTCTTCCCGTGCTAACCGACTGTGTCTGCTTGCCTTTTGCCTTTAAGCCTCTGACATGTTCTAAAGAAAAAAACGTCCCTCGCAGTTTTTACATTTCATTTCCAATTCCGGTGTGTTAATTAAAAACCTGGCGTTGGGACGAGAAGCCATAGCGATGCGTTGAGGCAAGTCCTGGCAGAGCCCGGCTCACCAGTGTCACCTCAGCTCGAAATAGAATTACATGTCAGTCAGACGGGGCCTCGGCATAAACAACCATGACCAACTAATTCTCTCCAGGATGTAGGGACAAAACACGACAACGACACTAGCGTCGAATTGGAGACCTGTGATCGTTAGCCAACGCCCACAGGTGGTTTGATTTCGCCGCTTTCGTTCCCCCCTCGCAATGTCACCTCGTCAACAAATCCACGCACTTTGCGTGATTCTACAATTGAGGCGCTCCAATGAAGCCGTCACAGTGCTCGCATGTCAGCGGCTGACGGCGTCTCTAGCGCCGCAGGGTGTCCAGGGACAAGTCGCCTTATCAGATTGTGGTCTCGGTCCTCGGCCCGCATTAAAGGCCAATGACAACAACTTGTTTGCAACTACGTCATGCGTCGTCGCGGCCTGCGTACGTAGCATCAGACGGCCTGCGTCGGATTGTGAGCGCGTTTGGGAACCTTGAAATGACCTCGGAGCTGTCAGTCCCTCATGTTTTGTGGTCCTGTTTGCTCTTTTGACGTTGTCTAGCAACCGGGTTATTTTATTTAATATTCTGAAATTATTTTAACCAAATCAAATTTGAAATTAAATCCGAGGATGTGTGTGTGTTTGTGTTTGTGTGTGTTACATTGATTATCTTCCCTGCCGTCTCAGCTGTCAGAACACGGTCCAGACACACGAGGCCAAGTCGTCATGTAATTTACCACGTTTTATTAGCATTTCATTGTTTTTATTTTTAAAGTCACATAATGAAAAGATCCGAACTTGGCACGCTACATTTCTTTTAATTCTTCCACGTAAAGATTCTGTGCATAAATTTAAATAAAAGTTGGTTTTTTTTTCACTTTGTGAAAACATTTAGAACAAAACTATAGGAGTGAATACGTTTAGCAGAGAATGTACCTTCACTTTCTTCTGGCAAAGGCCCAATTTGCTCCCATTTTGTAAAAGGTCACGCAGTAAGTTTGCTTTCGCCTCTTCTTATTTTTGTCATTTTCTCACACGTCCTTTTTCTTTCACATTTGCTCGGAGAGTGTTACAAGTTCACCCCTTTCCTCCTCCTCCTCCTCCTTGTTCGAAGCGTTATCCAAAATGTCTCTTTTTTTAAAATCCGGCGCCATTTCAACAGGCCGGTTGTTGTTGTTGTTTTTTTTATAATTTGTCCAGACTTTTAGCGTTGGTGAGGATTTCCCTCGCTAGTCTCCACGTCTGCTTGGCAGCAGCCTCCAGGGCCGAGTGCGGCTTTCCCTGGAACAAGTCCAGATTGGGCAAGAAGTAATGGGGGCATCGGCGACACTGCAAACAGGAGATGAGCTGCAGCAGGATCCCGTTGAGCCGGTCTCCGAGGCACGACTCGTCCCAGTCGGTCTCCCTGGGGTGCTTCTCGCACTCGTACAGCAGCAGGGTCTTCATGTGGTAGTTGTTGAGGGGCTGGCCCGGCAGCTCCAGGTGGCGGTCACGCAGGGTCTTGAGGATGGACAGACACTTCTTCCTGCAGCCCGCCATCAGCAGCCTGTTCTCGGCCTCGCTGAACTGCAGCACCCACGCGTCGCTCTCGGCAGAGCTCTGTTTCCCCGTTAACGAGTAGCACTCCTTGGAGAGCAGGTTGAACCCCTCGGCTTTGACCTCGGCCACCCGGTTGGGACCCGGCCAGGGGATGTGCGGCATGGGCCACTGCGCCGCACTCCGAGGCCAGATCCCGGTGCATTTGAACGCGGGGGTGATCTGCACGACGTACCGCTCCCTGATCCTCAGCTTCACCTCGCTGGTGTCCGCCACCATCTTAACCACGTCGCGGTAGCTGCATTTGTCCACGGCTTGCGCCACCAGAGTCTGAAACCTCGACCGGATCTTCCGGGCGGAGAGGTAGCCCGAGGCGGTGATGAACTCCACCCAGAGAGACATGCTCCTTTTGCGGCCGTCGCTCAGCTTCAGCACCGCGCAGCCGGGCAGCGAGCCGTCATCCACAAAGTTGAACACCCCCATTTGGTTGAGGTAAAGCACCACTTCGAACTCGTTGGGGGCGATGACCTCCATCCCCTCGTAGCGCGCCTCTATCTCACTCAGGGAGCTGATGAAGCGGGGCTCCTGCACTTCCACCTCCTTCAGGACGTCTGACACCACTTTGCAAACCTCCCTGATGGTCTTCGCAATGGCCGCTTTGCGAGTTTGACATCTTTCGTTGTAGTATTTGTTGAGCTGGTAGACCAGCTTCGCCTGCGTCGCTATCATGTTTGGGCAGAGGTCCGGGCTGTACACCGGAGAGTCGCAATAGGTTGACGGATCCAATGCTTACCGGTTAAGCCAGAGGCAAAATGCTTTCCCGTGCAGTTAAAAAAAAAAAAGAAAGTATAATCAAAAGTTTTTTTTTTCCTCTTTTGTAGCGGATGGACGTCAGTGTAGGGAGGAGGAAACGGATAGGGATGCAACGTAATAGGCTGCTAAATATCACTCCCGCTCATATGCATGTCTACAACGGGGCAGAGAGAGATGCGGGGCGACGGATCGGCCGGCTCGCATTGCAGGCGCGGCTAACGAGTAAAACCCTGTCCCCGGTCACTCATCTCTCTTCTCTCGGTCGTGCATGGAAATAGTTTTCGCTGTCCCCCGCGGTCCCGCTTTCGCCCACTCTCAGCTGTGTGCGCCGGACTTTGCGTGTAGTTTATGAATGGTCCTTCAGCGAGAGTGGAAAGGGGGCCGGGCTTCTCCTCCTGCAATCACCAGCGGAGCTGTCAGGGGCAGCAGCCAATCAGAACGGCCGGACGGACTGCCCTGCGCTGCACTAGACGGAGCGCTGTGCCCACCGTCACATCTGGCGCACGGAGCTGTCCAGTACTCCCAGTACGACCCAGGAAACATAGTACGACCGGGTTTTTCCTCCCTTCTGTGGTTCTTAAGTAATGGCCAATACTCGCCGCTTGTGCACACACAGAAATAAGTAAAGCATTTTTGGAGACAACTTTTTCTCCTGTCTGATATTTCGCCAGGCTCTTAAACGTGGATGGGAGTTTTGAGAGGATGCACAGTAGCCTGTGACGGCCAATAGTCTAATGTGTGGACCCGGTCATATTCGGTTCACACGTCTCTATCTGCACGGTGTGCTCCTGTCGAAATGGCACACGGGGTCGTTATAGATTTGATTGATTGCTGCGTTGGCGTCGTGTTTCAAATCGTGCATGGGCCTGCGACCCTTGTCGAGACTCAATGTCGGTGCGGGAACTATCCGAGGGCATCTCAAAGTATAGGCACGCTTTTGGCAGCAGCTTCGTATCCCTTTGCGTCTTATGCTCGATTTTCGACTGTTCGCAGCGTAACGCAACAGTAGTTTTAATCTAAAAAGGGGGGACAGGACGAGCGAATCGGTGCAACACGTGTTTGGATATGGACGAGAGACGAAAGAGAAATCTACGCGTTTGCACCCTTTTACCCATCCTCAATGGCCTTATGCCTTGACCTTGTAATACACGCAGTGTAATAACCCCCCCATTCCATCAGCGATCTTCTCTCTCCCTGACATGCGGTGTGTTTTTTGTATGTAGAAATCGAGTCGCATACATTTTACGTGCGGGGGTCAAGGCTCCCGTTATTCGACGCTACATTGGCCCGCCGAGGTGAGCTTCTGCTTCATCCGCGTCATCCATATTCCACTTTAACACCCCCTGACCTAATTCATCTCTAATTATTGTGATGTTATTCATACACCCGTTAACGTGGCCCCCTTCTCTTCGTCGCTGCGGAGCTTGTCTATTGTGAATGATTTAACACGTTTTTTTCTCCCCCTCTGGGGTTGTGGCTGAAGACCCCTTATCAAGCTAGGCTTCATGTTGGATGAGTTAAGAAGTCTTCACATGTTCCCTTGCTGCCGGAGGACAGGCGGCTAGTCATTCAGGGTAAAGATGGGGTCCGCGAAACATTTTTGTGGGGTTTTTTTTTAAGCTCTGCCTGAAATAAAAGTACGTGAGAAAAATGTCACTTAAGTTTTTTTTTGCTTTTTTTGATGATTCATTCTTATTTTTTGGTTGTCTAACAGGCAACTTCTCCATATCTACCTTAATGAGGGTATCATTTTGTACTTGGCATTTAATCGGAATTTAACTTTGTTTAATTGGACATAAGCCTATTTCTTCTATAGGACCTTGGGGCTTCATAGTGTCACTATATATATGAATGTCTTTTTTTCATTTTTGTCTCTCTTTATTCCCAAATTACAATGACTTGAGATTTTATTTACCTTTTTTGTCCTTTTCTGTCCATCACACCACTTATTAAATAGGGATTATATCTGTAGAAGTTGTCCTTTAAGTATGTCATCGGGATGTCAGAAATGCATCCAAAATAGTGTGGGTTTTTTGTATTGAATTTAATTATCTTTAATACTTTTGCACCTTATTTTTCAGTCCGTGTCCGAGCATTAGCGTGTATCCATAAGTCGTTATATTGCAGCATTGTGGTACTGGACAGATAAAGATGTGCTACACCTCCCCAAAGCTAGATGCAGAAGGAAAAAGATGACGGATGAAAGTATTCCTCAGCTCCCTGCAGGGAATGCCAACAGTACTGTTTGAAAGTACACAACTGTTGCTACAGAATTGCCAGATATCATTTCAGCGATGACTGTCAAAGTCTTCAGCTGATGAAAGATGCTGCCATATGACATGTAAGTGTCAGAACAGGTGAAAATTAAGCCCCCCCCATATTTTGAAATACTATTTTTTGCAGGCCCGATGCATTTTTTAATTGGTGAACATGCCATCTATGTGTTCATCTTCTGTAATTAAACTCAAAATGAATGAGGACAGGCAACTTGAAATAATCAAAATGTATCTAGTGAGTTTACAAATCTATTTTCTGTACTTTCCAAACCATCTCCGATGCCGTGTTTGCTATGACTGAACAGACTGACCAAAATCTGTCTGTGTGTGTGTGTGTGTGTGTATGTATGTATATATATGTATATGTGTGTGTGTGTGTTTATGTATGTATATATGTATATATGTATATATATATATATATGTATGTATATATATATGTATATATGTATGTATACCACTACTCTAGTCTGGACCAACGTGGAGCTCAGATCCTCTGATCTGGCCTCAGGTTGGTCCAGGAGTTCTTGCTCCCTGAGGGCCCAGTAGCTCAGGAGGCCGTTCATGTGCGCTAGACTGATGATGGAGATGTTCTGCTTCAGAGGGATGCTATGGAGGAAGGTGCTGATGGACCACCACCCAGACATTCCACGTGTTGTCTCTTAGAAACTCAGTGTGCAGAAGTGAAATGAGGCCGACCCTCACCAGGGCCCCCAGCACAAGTCAGCAGACCGGGCTGAGTCAGGAGTAATACCACAGAACAAGAGACTACTTCAAAACAAATCTTTATTTGTCAAGTGAACAGGGAAAGACTGCTTCAGCAGATGTCCATGATGCGTCTGATGGAGCTGATTTTCATCAGGTTGGTCATGCCCAGGTCCCTCAGGCTCCTGTGCTCTCCAGGCCTCAGGTACAGCATCCTGCCCCTGAAGCTGGGCTGCTCAAACATCAGCCAGTGGCCCTCCAGCACGTTGCAGGACTGACAGTCGGACATGCGGAAGCGCTCCTGGAGAGACTCGCAGTCGTCCAGCAGCTCGTGCATCTGGCCGCTGAAGTTCTCCCTCTCATAGATCCTGATCCTGAACTGGCCCCGGTGCTGTTGGAGGCAAAGCCACGACAAGTTGAGAACCACAGAGCTTCAGAACTCACCTAACTCAATGACAGCTAGCCGAACGAGCCGAGAGCCGGCCGGTCTCACCATGGGAACCATGCGGCAGGAGCGGATGGTGTCCATGACACCCACGCCCATCAGGGTGCCCATGCGCTGCACGTCTGTGTACTCCCCCCTCCTCAGGAAGATTTGGTTTCCTGTGAAGTTGGAGCGGTCGTAGACCACGAAGCAGCCGTTCTCCACCCGGCAGGAGCCGCAGCGGCTCAGGTGGATGGTCAGGTCCACACAGTCGCTGCTGCAGTCGTAAGAACGACCCAGGAAGTTCTTCTCCTCGTAAAAGATGATCTGCAACAAAGAAGACCCGGGTCATGATCAGCTAGCAGATGGCCCCCATACACAGACCCCCCCCACATACACAGACCAACACAGTCCCAGGCTACACGTCCACTAAGCATCTCGGAGCTGCTGTGGCAGCGTCACCCCGGGGCTCAGCAGCAGCTCTGCCTCTCAGCCGGGACCCTTGTCCAGAGAGAGGGACAGCTGGGCCCCGTGTCCAGAGAGAGGGACAGCTGGGACCCGTGTCCAGAGAGAGGGACAGCTGGGCCCCTACAGAGCTGAAGACTGGGAGCCTGGTCTGAGTGGAGCCCGGAGCTCGACAGGAGGTAGAAGAGTGGTTACCCTGCCCATGGTGCTGGTGTTGGTGGTTGAGATGACCGGATGGTGTGCTGTTTGCCAAGCCGGGATGGTTTTTATACCGGCTCCATCCCACAGACCACCTTACACACCTTTGTGTGAAAGTTCATGACTCATCACGGGCCCACGTGGCCACGCATTCATTTTTTCCAAAGCAGGCCTCAATAGTTCTTATTGTATGTTGACTGTAGCTTAGAGAGGTGGTGACAGAGAAAGGCCCCGTCCCCTTTTGTCAACCCCACAGGTCAAACCTTCCATTGTCAAACCCCCCCCAGGTCATGCCAGAAGCAGCCCCTGCTCCCTCGCCACCTCCACTATGTGTGACCTAACCCTAAACACATAGGCTGTGGTCCTGTCTCCTCCTCATCCCTCCAAAAGCAGCACCAGGAGGTGCCTGGTGCTGCCCGGTCCAGACAGCATCTCTCACATGAGCCAGGCCCGCTCGGCACCACGGCCTGCCTTGGCTGTGAGGACCACCATAGAGGAGCAGAGAGATGAGGGTTAATCTTAAACCTGCAGTGTCAGAGGTCAAAGAAGTCCTCCCCCTCCCCCGATGGTCTGCACCGGGCCACAATATAGAATGATGACTCACAGCTTTCTGTACAATGCACACAGAGATGCTATGGCCGGGCTGAGCAATGTATAAAAAGGGTACAGGATGGATGTCGGACATCACATCTGGGACTCCCTCATCAAACCATGACCATGGCCAGGGTGAGCTGGACGTCCATCATACACTCCCTGAGGCGTAGTCACAGCTGATATGAATGTGATGTGAGGATGAGGATGATGGTGTGATGTGAGGATGAGGATGATGATGATGATGTGGTGTGATGTGAGGATGAGGATGATGATGATGTGATGTGAGGATGATGATGATGGTGTGATGTGAGGATGAGGATGATGAGGATGAAACATCTCTGTCGGTCTCTGCAGTCTGAAGCGGGCCAGCAGGATAAAGCAGCAGAGGCATAAAGATCATTTATAAATCCAGGGTGATGATAAAACCATCAGGAGCATTAGGAGTTTATTTGACTGAGATACAGATAAAGTAGAGGGGGGAGAACCTGGGATTTGTTCTGATGGCCTGGTTGACTGGCTCTTGCAGATCATCTTCTACGAGGACAAGAACTTCCAGGGTCGCTCCTATGAGACCAGCAGCGACTGCCCTGAGCTGACCTCCTACCTGAGCAGGAGCAGCTCCTGCCGGGTGGAGAGCGGCTGCTTCATGATCTACGAGAGGCCCAACTTCCTGGGTCACCAGATGCTGGTGAGGAGAGGAGAGTACCCCGATAACCAGCGCCTGATGGGCTTGACCATGAGCGACTGCATCCGCTCCTGCCGTAACATCCCTATGGTACGTCCACCGCTCCAGCTACCCCTCCATCCACAGCAGCCTAGAGTGATACCGGCCAGGCATCTAGCTGCAGCCTGGCTCTGGGCCCGGGCCCAGGTCTGGGCCCAGTTCTGGCCCAGTGGCTGCACGGTCCTGGCCCAAACAGAAAGACTTCCCTGAGATGTGCCCGATTCCTGTGTGTGTAATGTTGGTGCTTTTGAACCCCACAGCACCGGGGACCCTACAAGGTGAGGATCTACGAGAGGGAGAACTTCAGCGGCCAGATGCACGAGCTGCTGGACGACTGCGAGTCTCTCCAGGAGCGCTTCCGCATGTCCGACTGCCAGTCCTGCAACGTGCTGGAGGGCCACTGGCTGATGTTTGAGCAGCCCAGCTTCAGGGGCAGGATGCTGTACCTGAGGCCTGGAGAGCACAGGAGCCTGAGGGAGATGGCCACAGGCAACATGCTGAGGTTCACCTCCATGAGGCGCATCACGGACTCCTGTTAATTCAAATCATGCTTCAGCTTCATCAATAAAGCTATTCTGAGTTCAGCCTCTGAGTCCTGCTGACTTGTCTGTTCAGGTTACACCATCAGGGATGTGGTGAGAGGGCCGAGTGCTGTGCAGGCTAGCATGACCCTGGTCACCCCGTAGGAATGTGTCTGACGGCCTCACCGGGGAAACCAGGAGACTCGCCTCACTTTGCCTTGTCAAGTTTACCCACACCGCACCTTTTAAACACGAGTCGTGAAAACGACTAGTTAGACTATACGTCCAAGTCCAGCTCAATGACATCACGTTACTCCCAGTATTCCCAACACTTGCCCCAAACCTAAAGACCAAGCAGGAGCCTTATCCTATCTGGGAACGTCCACGCTGATGCTGGAGGAGCGTGCTAGACGTGGCCAGACGCATCACTGGGGAGGACGTTCCTCTGGAGCCTGAGGGAAGCAGGTTCAGTCTCCAGCCAGAGGGCTTCACCCACAGACCAAAGTCTCCCCTGAAGACTTGACCCCTGAAGCCAGAGGGTCCTGGAGGTCCGACACACCTCGTAGCAGCCCGATGGACGAGGGGGACGACCTCTGATGCTGCTCCAGACAAGATCAGCTGCTCCACAAAGAACAAACCTGACAAGCTTTGGAAAATATGGAATATTTTCTATAATGTTATTAAGAATAACAATATGGATGTAGATGACTGGATGGATGACCAATAGAACTGAGTTTATTTTAGATTTGGTCTTTGTAGTTTGGTTTCTTTTGTTTTGTATTTCCTTAGATTGAAGTATCGATGAACCCTGTGCCAGACTAGGGCTCATCACAAGTCACCTTTTCTATTGGTTTGATTATAATGAGCCTGGTCCTGCTATGGCTGCTCTGTCAGTTTGAGAAAAGGAAGAAAAACACGAGGTCATGAGGGGCTCCACGTGCTGCCGAGATAAATGAGAGCTCATAGATCACATAAATGAGAATGACACACGAAAGGCGTCTGGAAAGGCCTCAGAGGAGGAGACTCCAGAAGCCTCCAGAGACTCCACCCATCCAGCGGGTCTGGGAGGATTCTGCCAGAGGTGTGGGGCTGAAACTGCCGAGGCCTGGCGTGGTGAGGGGCAAGTGAAGACCAGGGGAG
>OMLC01096185.1:0-18924 GCA_900302585.1 Regalecus glesne | reverse complement strand
AAAAGACAACAATATATATATGTCCTACATTCATGTTTTGAGGAATCTTGTAAATGGATTTCAGACACACCTAAAGTGGACCATACCATTTCTGAACCTTGACGTAAGGTCTGCCTGCTTGCGTCATCCCCATCAGTGGCTTGGTCATGTACTGTGTTTACGTATGTTACACAAAACACTGTAGGATCATGATGATGATGATGATGATGATAATAATAATAATAATAATAATAATAATGATAATAATAATAATAATAATAATACAAGTCTCCGGCTGAGGTCTACTATGTTGGAGTTTAACGATGTGGATGAGAGGATTATGGGGGAAAACTGTAACTCATGTCTGTGCCTATGCACCCAACAGCACTTCAGAGTATTCAGCCTTCTTGGAGACCTTGAATGGAGTCCTGCATGGGGCTCTAGGAGACTCTGTCGAGATTTCAATGCATATGTGGGCAATGATGGAGACACTTGGAGGGTCGTGATTGGGAGGAACGGCCTCCTTGATCTGAATCCGAATGGTGCTTTACTGTTGGACCTCTGTGCTAGTCATGGATTATCCATAACAAAAACCATGTTCAAACTCATAAGTGTACATGGTACCAGAGCACCTTAGGGCCAAAATCAATGATAGATTTTGTAATCGTATCATGTGATTTAATGGCACTTATTTTGGACACTCGGGTGAAGAGAGGAGCAGAGCTGTCAACTGACCACCATCTAGTGGTGAGCTGGGTCAGGTGGAGAGGGAAGTGCAGGTGATCTGGGAACGCCTGGAGGAGGACTCTGTCAAGAAAACCATCAACTCCCACCTACAGCAGAGCTTTTCTGACATCCCTGTAGAGGTTGGGGACATTGAACCAGAGTGGGCTATGTTCAAAGCTTCCATTACTGAAGCTGCAACTGTGAGTTGTTGTCTCAAGGTCATAGGTGCCTCAAGGGGTGGTAACCCACGAACACCCCGGTGGACACCAGCAGTTAGGGAAGCTGTCCGACTGAAGAAGGAGGCCTTCCGGGATAAGTTATCCCAGGAGACTCCAGCGACAGTTGCAAGGTACAAACAGGCCCGAAGGACGGCAGCCTCAGTAGTGAAATAAGCAAAACATTGAGTCTGAGAGGAGTTCGGGGAAGCCACGGAGAAGGACTTTAGGTCAACACCAAAGCGCTTCTGGAAAACCGTCCGGCACCCCAGGAGGGGAAAGCAGGGAACTGTCGAAGCTGTTTATAGATGGGACGCTGTTTAGCTCAACTGAGGAGGTAATGGGACGATGGAATGAACACTGTGAAGAACTCCTGAACCCAACTAACCCACCCTCTAGGATAGAGACGTAGCTGGAGAATGATGGAGGATCAACATCAATTTCCCTGGAGGAGGTCACTGAGGTAGTCAAAAAACTACCAGTGGTAAAGCCCCTGGGATTGATGAGATCCATCCAGAGATGCTGAAGGCTTTGGGTATTGAGGGACTGTCATGGATGACATGTCTCTTCAACATTGCCTGGAATTCTGGGACAGTGCCTAAAGAGTGGCCTCCCTGGAAAGGTCTACTCTAAGGTGCTGGAAAGGAGGGTCCGGCCAATAGTTGAACCACAGATTTAGGAGGAACAATGTGGATTCCGTCCTGGTCGTGGAACAACAGACCAGCCCTTTATGCTTGCAAGGATCCTGGGGGGGTCCTGGGAGTATACCCATCCAGTATACATGTATTTTTTAGATCTGGAGAAGGCTTATGACCAAGTCCCCCGGTATATATTGTGGGAAGTTCTTAGGGAGTATAAGATAAGAGGGTCACTACTCAGGGCCATCCAATCTCTCTATGGCCAAAGTGAGAGTTGTGTCAGAGTTCTGGGTAGTAAGTCAGACTCTTTCCCAGTAGGGGTTGGTCTCCGTCAGGGTTGCTCCTTATCACCTATCCTGTTTGTGATCTTCATGGACAGGATCTCCAGGAAGAGAGGGGTTGCAATTCAGTGAACTTATGATTAAATCACTGCTTTTTGCAGATGATGTGGTTCTGATGACATCATCGGTCTCTGACCTCCAACACTCACTGGATCGGTTCACAGGTGAGTGTGAAGCAGCTGGAATGAGGATCAGTACCTCTAAATCTGAGACCATGGTTCTAAGCAGGACACCAGAGGATTGTCCAGTCCGAGTAGGGAATGAGTCCTTACCCCAAGTGAGGGAGTTTGAGTATCTGGGGGTCTTGTTCTCAAGTGAGGGGAGAATGGAGCATGAGTTGGACCAGAGAATTGGAGCTGCTGGAGCAGTATTGTGCTCCCTTTACCAAACCATTGTTACCAAGAGAGAGCTGAGCCAGAAGGCAAAGCTTTACATTTACATGTTTGTGCCCACTCTCTCCTATGGCCATGAAAGCTGGGTCATGACTGAAAGAACAAGATCACGGATACAAGCAGCTGAGATGGGGTTTCTTAGGAGGGTGTCTGGTGTCTCCCTTAGAGATAGGGTGAGAAGCTCAGACATACATGAGGGACTGGGAGTAGAGCCACTGGTCCTACAAATAGAAAGGAGCCAGTTAAGGTGGTTCGGGCATCTAGTAAGGATGCCACCTGATCACCTCCCAAAGGAGGTTTTTCAGGCACGTCCAGCTGGGAGAAGGCCACCGGGTAGACAGAGGACCAGATGGAGGGATTATATCTCCACACTGGCCTGGGAACGCCTTGAGATCCCCCAATCAGAGCTAGTGGATGTTGCAAGGGAAAGGAAAGCTTGGAGGTCCCGGCTGAAATCTGCTACCTCTGCGAGCCGACACCGGATAAGCGGTCGACGATTGATGGATGGATGGATGGATGGATCTTTTACTATTTACAAACCTATAATATTAACTTTAAATAATAGAAATGAAATCGACAACTGCTGCAGACAGTAAACACCACTGTTTAAGTATGTATACACTCAATTGGGCCCAACACACCCTCCCTCATTAGGCATTGAGCACATAACGTACAAAATATGATGTAAAGTAATAGAGGTGGCAGATGTATATATGCTCAAATGTTCTTTGCTCTTTGGCTCACATGGCAGCTGGTGATAGCATGAGGCATGAAACGGGCTTGTACAGACCAAGATTGAAAAAAATCAGTTGAAGTCAAGTCACTTTCATTTGTATAGCCCATAATCACTTAAAAAATACCTCAGTGGAATTTACAGTAACACAACATCCTGTCCTAGACCTTCACATCGGATAAGGAACTACTCCCTTAAGAAAACGTTTAATAGGGAGGAAAAAACAGGAAGAAACTTCATGGAGAGCAACGCAGGAGGGATGTCTCTCCCAAGAATTACTTGAATTGCTGGATTTATGTTTCTGTGTGTGTGTGTGTGTGTGTCTGTCTGTCTGTGTGTGTGTGTGTGTGTGTGTGTGTGTCAACTCTAATCAAGAGTTTAATATAGGTGCATGAAACTTTGCGAGCACTTCAAAAGGTAATATAAACTTTGGATTCCTGTCCAGGGACATAAATCTCTTTCAATTTCATTTGTATAACACCCCTGAGGAAAAAATCAACAGCTATACTGTGGGTTAGCTAGGAGTGTCAACAAATGACATCCCAGTATTCACTCTAAACTAGGATTTATTTAGTACTCTAAAATAGGAATGTAAAATAAACAGGTAGAGCCCCATCGGGTTAGGCTCTCCAGATTTATCTGTTTTTTCAGTAAGCAGACTCGCAAGCACACCATGCGGCACAAAGATTATGTGGGATCTGAGGCTCACCCCTGCAATCCGCCCTCTAATGGTTCAGGTTTACAGGGCAGGAAAGCAGATCTGAGCTCAAGGGCAACTTGACTTTTGAGCTCAGAATCTATTAGAATGTCGTAACAAAGGGATTGTCTGGGTACCCCTTCGGTTACAATCCACTGACACCCACCCGCACTGATGTCGTCTCAGATTCAGTTTGTCTGGCTGGGTTTTAAAAAAATATTTTACTATATATTTCTTTGGCTGAGCAGATGTATGTCATATTCAGAAAGTGAAGGTGGAATATGTGGCAGGGTAGTCCTTCAGTCTGGGATCATTTGGCAAACAAGAAAAAAAAATCTGTCCTCGTCACAGGCTCGGGGTTCCTGTCCTGCTTGATTCTCTCCACTGGGTTTGCTGTGGTTATAGGAGCCTGGAGATTGGTTTCAAGCCATAGATGCAGAGGTTCTGCTAAATTATTGCATCGTAACCCTGATATGCAATTACCACCATCGTACACCAGTTTAGCTGAACAACCCATTTGGACGATCCACTTATTGTTGACCTCGTATCCAAAGTCATGTCTCGGGGTCATCCTTGTTCCCAGTGGTCATTCGGCAAAAGGCAGAAAAACACGCTGGACAGTTCACTATTCTATCAAAACCCGCAGCTGCCGGCCCTTTACTTAATTCAATTAATACATTTATTTATTTTTAACAAATTTATCCCCTTTTACTTCCACCAGATTCCCCGAGTGTCCTACTGCTGGGCCAGTCTCTTTGATACCCCTCTGGAACGTCAACAGGGAGGAGGAAGCCGTAGCATGAGTCCTCCATGTCACATGACCACTAGCCCTCGATATTTTGCACATCGCAGTCTTGCGAGAAAAGCACAGTGCCTGGCCGTCAGAGGTGAACAAAGCAGACGGCGGTACTTTCCGTTCATTTAACCACGTGTGCCCGGACGACCCAGAGGGGGGCACTAGTGAACCTAGAATCCTTTACCCAACCTAACCCTTATACCCATGTGAGGCTTAGCCAATTATGCCCCACTAATGTTGGACCTCCGGCCGTGGTTGGAAACGGCACAGCAGGACTTCGAACACCCAGCTGCATGACACAGAGATGCACTGAACATAGGTGCATTAACCCCCTACGCCACCGGAGGGCCCACAGCTGCTAGCCCTTTAGTTCCTGAAGCACACTCTACCCCTGAGCTGGTGAGGCCCATCCATTTTGACTCAAGTGATTTAATTTAGGTCTCTTCTCAATGAGCTTTCTCAAACAATTGAAACAAATAGCAGTGAAGTTCTAAATTTTACAACGGGTTTATTTCCTCCAGGCAGTGGCCCGAAGGGAATTGTGGTTTTGGTTGAATGGGTAAATGTGCAAACGTATGGGTCTGTCCCTATTTGACCACGCAAACTAGTAGACCTGTCGGCTTAAACTTTTCTGTGTACAGTTATGACGGCATGATTAGTTGTAGTTCCAAAGAATTGATATAATGCTGAAAATGTTTGTTCTCACCGTCGCTGCTGCTGCTCTCCATTCACTCTCTGGCTCATTCTAACAAGGCTACTTCCCCTCACTACCTGATCTGAGTCAGTCCTGTGCATAGACAACTAGCCTCCATGTGGAACTCCCAAAGTTAAAACTCTGCTTTGGAAATAACATTCCTCCCAATAGCAACAAGAAAAACATTTCCCATGGATCAGATTCGTGTCCTTACTGTTACCATCTGCATACATGGCTCACATCTACGGTTGACTCAAAACATTCAGGTATAAGTATTGAAGTAGACAAATCCTATTTCCCAAGCCATTGAATCCTTCACTGAAGACCCCAGCACAGGAGAAGAGGAACGCTGGATGAGCGGAACATAATTAGCCTTATTAATCTCTCCGCCACAGAGTAATACCATAGACTCAAATGTTACAGTTTTGCTTTGAAATTTCAATTTCAAGAGCAGGAATAATCACAGTCATAGTTGGAAACCATCCTAGCAGCAACAATAAAACATAACCCATGGCCAAGGTGTGTTTTCTTACCATTGTTTTATAAATAAAAGTCAATCAGCAGACCAGCCTTTCACATTGATTCATTTTATATCATGAAAACTACGATGGTTGAACACATTTTAAGGATTGTATAACTGTTGTTTATTGTCTAAGAATGAATATAGGTCAAAACCTGAGCAGCAACGTGTCTCCTTACATTTTATGTAATGAAGCGCTCAGGCAGATCATATTTGAGGGCTTTTAATAGGGACTTTAACATTATGATGACCTGATCTCTTTCCATTCCTATTAGACATGATCACTATTTAACGAAGGTCCAGCTAGGAGGCTGCAAATCCACAAACTGACAGGCAAAGAGGTTTTTTTTTAGATCGTGTTTAGCTTAAGCGCGGCACATTAACCACCTTTTATTTCCATATTTCCCATTCGAGCAACTTGGGCGCTGCGCAAAAATCTGTTTGTTTGCTGTTGTTTTCCATTCATCCGTTTGCCTTCTCCAAGTAGATGAAGAAAACGGTTAGTTTGTCAACAAGTCTGAGCACCAATGAAGGGGAGATGTGTATGTGAGACCGTGATCTAGACTCTGCTGAGTGCACTCCTCTGGTTTTTCTTTCATACGTACCTAATATGGTGCATCGAAAGTCAACATGAAATGAAAAATGTCTTTTTAACCCTTTCATATGACATTGCTAGTCATATTGTGCACTTTTTCTTGTTTCCTTTCATCTTGTTTAAGAACAAATGCTGACAAACAGAAAAAAAATACTTTCTTTATATTCTCATATCAAAATCTGATCATGTTCTATTCCTGTAAAACAAAATATAATGTGTGCTTACAGCGGCTTGAACCAGTCAATTTAAGCAAAGAATATGACATTCCTCCATCAATCTATCTTCAACTTTTAGCAGCACGGAGCTAACATTCATTAGTTAGCTAGCTAGCAACATGCCCACTTTTCAACATTAAAATCAGATTCTTCCCAATGTCGTGTCCCACCTGCCTATCCTGTTTCACTTGGACATATGACCCGTGATGGAAATAAGACACTGCTGAAACCGTTTGCTTAAGTTTGATGTGAGTGCAATAAGTAGTGTCTTAAAGGCCACTTACCGTATTCGGTGTCATAGAACACAATAAACTTCTGCCAGCGCAGCTCTTCCACCAACGTCAGCATGACGCTGTTGAGATGAACAGGCGGCCGGGCAGCTAGCGTGTAGCGCTGCCCACCTGGGCTGGGGTTGAGCTGGCAGGCGGTCCGTGGTGACCCCTCACTGTTCCGTTGAACATAGAGGTGGGGGATGTGCATGGCGTCAGTAAGTGACTGGAGGGCGCTGGCCGAGGCACAACCCGTCGAGGTCACCAACGCCAAGATGCCCTGGTTCATCAGCTCACAAGCTGTAGGAGAGAGGAGAGGAGCAATGGCAAAGAGGGGAAAGTTGTTTTTTTAATTTTTATTTTTTACCAGCAGTGGTGCAAACGCATCCTTTTAGTCTGCATTTCGGTGTGATCATTGTATAGGAAATTAGTGGAGAAGGGCGGGCAGCATTTGATATCAGGGATTCTGAGAGGCAAAAGCACACGAATCACAAAACCACAAAAGGGAGCCATTGATTAAATCATTATGAGCGAATAGCCAACCTGAGGCTAATAAAAAAAGACATCACAGACATTGCACAGGATTTTCCAGCTGACCGTGAAACTCAATAATGCTTCATGATATAAGTAATTTCTCTGATTCAACATACATGTGCTCAATTTAAATCTAAATCCACCCCACAAGACCTCTCTGGTTGTTTCTTATGTGTCCAACAAGTGACCTCTATAATATTTCAAGTGTTAATAGAGCAGCAAGGAGAAAGGTTAAAAATAAGAAAAAAGACTAGAATAGGTTCTCTTATCAGTCCCGCAAGGGGAAATTTGGATTTCTCTGCATTTTTGACCCAACCTATTGTATAGGAGCAGTGAGCTGCCAACAAACGGCGCTCGGGGAGCAGTTAGGGGTTCAGTGTCTTGTTCAAGGACACCTCAACATGCCTTCTGAAGGACCGGGGATTGAACCTTTAACCTTCTGATTACCAGACGACCGCTCTACCCACTGAGCTATGCCGCCCCAAAAGTAAGCAAACAAAACACAAAACAAACAAACAAACATATAATTGAATGACATGTTTTAAGACCGACTTTTTTAATGAGGCCCAGAAACAAAAGTTATATTTAATGATGTTATTCCTCCAGTCTAGATTACATTTAAAGACAGGCACCCAGAAAGTAACATCCCAAATGAGGGATGGCATCAAGACATACAACAGGAGGTAAAGTCTCCCAGTTGGCCGAAAGTTTTGAAACAAATGTTTCAGATGGGGGGGGGGGCGGCTGCGGTAGCTTAATGTTAAGCCACACACATCGTAAGTTTGATCCCATCACAGGGCATCAGGAAGGGCATTTGGGCTTAATCCCCCACTCCTCCTCTAGGTCTGAGTCCCTCCCCACAACATGGGGACTAATCTTGACATGTAAACAGTTTTTCATTGGCTGAGGAGAATGCCTTCAGAAAATCCCATCAGTTTTCATCCCATGTCTCTTCCTTAGCATCTGAAGAGGTTTGTGTTGAGTCTTTCAGGGGCCATTCATTTTGATTTATCCCTAATCCTTTCTACAAAGACGGGGCTCTTCAGACTCAAGTTAAAATGGTGCTTAAAACATCAGGGGAGATGTCTTTGATGGATGCTCAATAATCCAGATACAGGAATCACAAAAAAGGTGAATTGGTTCAACTGGATAAGAAGTTTATTCAGAAACTTTTCATCATTCAAACAGGGGACATCTGCAGTCTGGAAGGTTTGAGGCGGTCCAAACAGTGCACCAGCCAAGTGGAGGGAAAAGAAGAGCAATCCAAGTATAAACCTGTGCTGATTCATTATGTGAGATTTTTTGACTAGTTAAGATGAGTGTTTTTCAACCATCACGTCTCAGTTGCTTTCAAACCCCTGAACACACTGTGTCAAAAGTTGGTCCACCCCAAGGATCGGGTCCCCCGGCACAAACAGAGTAACGTAGTGTACGCTGTTAAATGCCAGGAGGACTGCAGTGACTTGTACATCGGGGAGACCAAACAGACGCTGGCTAAAAGGATGGCGCAGCATAGGAGAGCCAACACGTCGGGTCAGGACTCTGTGGTCTACACCCACCTACAGGCGAGTGGCCACTCATTCAAGATGATGATGTTCACATCCTTGATAGGGAGGAACGCTGGTTTGAGAGGCGGGTGAAGGAGGCCATTTATGTAAAGAGGGAACGACCGTCTTTGAATAGGGGCGGTGGCCTGAGAGTACATCTATCGGCGTCTTACAATGCCGTGATCGCAAACATTCCCCAATCCTCTGTGAATGGTGCCCATTGTCACCGAATGTGCTGTCAGATCTACTTGCATATGAACCCAACCTATTGTCTTGTGGTGTCAATCTATTGTTTATAAGGGGGGAATGTTTGCACTCAGCTCAGACTGAAGAAGTCACCTGGTGAGTAATGAAAAGTTTCTGAAATGAACTTCTGATCCAGTTGAACTGACTCACCTCTTTTTGTCATTCCCTTACCTGGATCATCGAGCATGCATCAAGACAGCTCTGTCTCTTGTTAGGGGGTTTTGGTTCATTTACAGGATGTAATTCAGTGTTGATGAAGACATTCATATGAATGTCGAAACATTCTCCTGTTTTTTTAAATGTAAGTCCAGATGATCTGATTCACATTATACTGGTTAAGCAATGCCCTAACCTAGCCTCATACTAAAGAAAGTGAAAGGTAAAGTAGTACATTTATATAAATGACCTGCAAACCTCAGGTCTGAGTTGTCAAACTATCTAGCTTCAAAACCAGATTAGGAGTTTCCGGCCAATTGCTTTCTTCATCAAAGATACGACCCCGAGTTTCAATGAGCCTGAATACCAGCACGACAGGGTGAACTTCAGTCATGTAAAGGGGTATTAATACGCCCAATGACTGATTACTGTGATGCAGAATGAGATTAATCAGCCTGTGAGCAACGTAATTGCTTATCAAGTAGCGGTTGAGATAAATTCCTCTTCACATGGCTGAAATAGTCCAGGGCCTCTGCCATGACTCGGTTCTTCTGTGGCTGTGTGGTGAGTCAGAGCTTCAGCTGTGCTAAATGAAGCCTGCTGAGTAAAACCGGATCAGACACCCACTGTAATCTAATGATACCATGGAGCGGTTCCTTCCAGATGGTATGACATAAAAGGCAGCGCAGCACTAGAGGTTAGGTGACAGCTCAAAAATCTGGCTTTCTCTCTTTATACACACATCTTTATTGCTTTGTTCGCATCAAATTGACCTCCATCAACATGTTTCTTGCTCATTTGTATCAAACAGAAACTCCATTGCTTTCTCTCGTCTGCTCTTTGTCCCAGTTAATTATGGGGAAGGCAACTTTAGGAAAGCCTTTTTCAAAACTCAGCAAGATACCCCACAGGCGTCTCAAAGTTAAATCGGGTGTCAACACAAGCACAATGGTAAATGTATTGGGGGCCAAGAAGAGCCAGGTTGTGGGATTTGAGCAGTTAATTGGCTAATATCCCCGTCGGTGTATAATGTATTCAAAATGACGAGGTGTGAGACTGAATCTGAGTGCTTGATGCTGGTCTGCACACACCCCGAAAGGCAAAATATAACATGCGATTCTAAAGAATAAATATCTGTCAAAGTATCAGAAGTAGAGATCATTATTCAAATGATTCGATACGGGAATGCCTTTGAGGTAATGCAATCACACTTGCCTCGTTTGCGGAGATGACGAGGACAATATTCTGTATGATTTCTGATGCTTAGTCTGTACCCACATTGACAAACACATGGCCTACAGACACAACACAGGGGGGGGGAAATTGAATAATGTATTTTCATTATGACAGGATTGATTTTGAATTGAAGAACTGGAGCTATGGTAAATGTACTAATTGTTAAATAGTCCTTTTCTAGTCTAGCAACTACTCAAGGCACTCTGCAGTGTATCCTCACATTTACCAAGCATGGAGAATAATGCCCAGATGCCCTTTACTGATGCCCCACAGTGGGATCGAACCCACAACAGCTGACCTGTACCCACACGCTCTACCACTGAGCTTCTACAGTGGGTGAAGGTTTGTTTTTGTTGTGTGTGAAAAAAAATCCCAGAGTTGACTTTTATTGGCACCAAAACTAAAAAGCTATTTAGGATTAAGTGCTTGTAATCACAAGCATAAGCCTTGCATCAGAAGCCATTAGGGCCGTGGTAAGCTGGTGGTAAAGCACAGGCTTTGGGAACTGACCAGCCAGAGGTTATGGGTTCAAATTCACCATAGGTGATCAGGTAGAGGATCCAGCCTTAATCCCCCAGACTCCATCTAGATCCATGTCCAACCTCACAATGTGGGGGCTAATCATGACATTGGAAAATGACACTCACTAGCATATTGCCATTACATAGTCTTAAAGGCAATATTAATGTACTTTGGCCCAGAGGCAGAGTACTTGTTAAGTACCACCCCCCTGTTCAAGGTGGTGGCCTGAGAGTCTGTCATCATCTTACAATAATGTGATTTAAAAAAATATCCTCCAATCCTCCATGAATAGTACTCATTACCACTGAATGGGCACTCAATGGCCAACTTGCATATGAACCCAGCGTTTTGCTGTGTGGCTTACAAACTGTATTGTGTATAAGTGTTGGGATGCTTGCAGTCAGCTCAGACTGAAGAAGTCCCCTATTTGAGTGACGAAACATTTCTGAATAAACTTCTTATCCTGTTGAACTGATTTATTTTTTTTGTGATTCTCTTACCAGGATTATTGAGCCCTTTATTGGCTTCATATAAACATTAGATCGGATTTCAAGATGCTTCTGTTAACTTGTCAAATCTTAAATGGACTTGCACCATCATACCTGTCTGATCCCCTTAAACCATAAATTCCATCTTGCGTTGTCTGCTGTCAAAATAGTAACCATGGAAACAAACTTTTGCCGCAGTGTGTTCAGGGGTTTGAAAGAAACTGAGACAAAAGTTGGTCCACCCCAAGGATGGGGTCCCCCGGCACAAACAGAATAATGTAGTGTACGCTGTTAAATGCCAGGAGGACAATGAGTGCCTGGCGGCTAACTCATTGTTATTTACTTGTCTGTACTCACGCGTTCTATTGTGCAGTTTTACAGAGTGACATATTCCCGCATTAAATCCGGTCAAACACAACAACCTGTTCCTTGGAGGATGCAGTGCTGGGAATATGATGTTAAGCTAGCAGGATAATTGAAATAACTACGTTGCCTGCAACCTATTTCAACGAGGACAGCATAACCTACCTGCTTCCATCAGGTAATCAGGATCTGTTGAGGCCTTTGAAACTCAATTTACGACTCGTCTTTTTGCCTTAACATACAAATAGTGACTTTAGATTATGTGAGTCACAACCTGTACTGCAGACAGCATTTTATATTACCGAGCCTATGGAATTGGCTTGATCTCCCATGATGTCTTCTCTCCTTCTTCCTCATCACTCTCTCTCTCCTCAGTTGCCTGGAGTGCTCATTGGGCAGCTGGTCCTGGGGGTCCATTCTGATGATTTACTCTTGGGTGCTTCTGGTTACATCCTGGATTGTGGCTCCAACACTTGCCAATCCATGTCTTCCCACTTTTTGCTGCTCATACAATCTCAGGGTGCTGGACTCGGGACGGAATCCTCCATGCATCTTGAAGAGTTTCCATGTCTTGACATCAATGACTGCTATTTCTACCCGTGGCTAGCTTTATTATCCTAGCTGGATATCTGATGACCGATAGAGCATAAAAGTCAATAGCTTGGATCTTATTCCTTCCTTTGAGCTGGTTTCTCAGAACCTGACTTACTCTCTGGAGATATTTGAAACTTGATTTATTTGTCATCAAGATCTGGAAATTTAGGTCTGCTGTCGGATTGTTTTAAAATTACCACAACACAATGGAAAGGAAATGAGATTAATTCAAATGTCGTGCAGGGTGGCAGAGAGGCACAGATAATCAATAGGTAGTGTGGAAAGTGATAGTCAGACTTGAATAACATAACAAAAGGATTAGTTCTACCAGGCATGGTGTTACTGAACCATTTGCTGAAATAAGACAAAGCAGGCAGAGAAGAAACTCCCCTTCTTATTCTCTTTTCTTGTTCCTCCCTGATGATTATTGCCCTCTGCTTCTCTCTCCATCCTTCACTTTGGACATATTCTGCCCATTGCATGCATGCAGACACAAGGCAGGTCCTTACTTATCATTCTGCCTTTAAATTTGAGAGTATGCTAATTACCCTCTCTGCCCACGCTTTCCACCCTATTCCCTAAAAGACTTTCTTCCTTCTGTCATTCGTCATCCCCTGATCTCATTTCTTTTCTCTCCTCTCTTTTCCCTTTTCCAAAACCTTTATCCTTCCCTAACTTGGGCCTTCATCACCTCCTTTTTCTTTCTCCATACTTGTCAATTTTTTTCACATCTTTGTCATATAAAGGTCAACTAATCCCTTCTTCTCCTCTTCACCATCTGCTGGACTCAGCAGTGTCTCCTCCTCTCCACAACCTATATACCATGGTCATGCTAAATGCTGGTTTCTCTTTGGCTGGAAGGGTGTGCATTAGCATATTAATCACTGAGCTACCATGGCCCCCTACTATCCCTATAAAAGATATTATTATTATTTATTATTATCATTATAAATATTATAATTATTATTATCACCTATTCATCCATGGTCAACCACTTATCTGAAATCGGGTCGCAGGGGAACTGGAGCCTATCTCCGTTCTCATTGGGTGAGAGGCAGGGTACACCCTGTATAGGTCACCAGCCTATCACAGGGCGGAGCAGTTAGGGGAACAGTGTCTTGCTCAAGGACACCTCGACACGCTTCTCTGCAGGACCGGGGATCAAACCTGCAACCTTCTGATCACCAGGTGACTGCTCTACCCACTATCTACCCACTATCTATCATTATTATTATTAATGATGATGATGATGATGATGATGATAATAATAATGGGGCGGCATGGATCAGTGGGTAGAGCGAGGAGCCAGGACAGACAGTAGTCGTGACCGGGAGGTGCAGATACGGAGAGAGGGGGAGGTGCCAAGCGACCAGAGGTGGCAGAACGGAGTGGTCTGGTTGGTGCATAGGGTCTGACGAGCCTCTGCAGGTATCCAGGTGCTGACCCCTTGACTGCCTGGTAGGAAAGCACCAGTCTTAAATTTGATGCGAGCCATAACAGGCAGCCAGTGGAGGGGCAGTGAGGAGTACCCAGTAGAGGGCACTCTAAAATTAGGGGTGTCGATGAGGAGGAGATTGGGCTAAAAAAAGCAGGACCAATTTGACTTCATCCCCAATTCCTTTCATTCTTCATATGGTTTGTCACCACACACCACACACACACACACACACACACTATTCCTTACCTCCATTTGCCCTCTATACTGAGAGCATTCCTCCCTCCATTTTCAGAAATCATTTTTCAACTCGGGCCAATGAGGTCTTAATTTCTCTCATGCTTAATTAGGCTATCTATCTCTATGGGTCTTTATCCCCATTACCAATCCACCCCCACTGCTGTTAATAGAGGGGGAAATTGATTGCATATATGGCTAATAATGCTGGGACAACTGAACTTAAAAAAATGATGTTACTCTAGCCTTGATCCCCATCCAGTACCTCTTACAAATGCGCATATGCTATATATGTGTAATACTCAAGTATAGGTATGTATGCACAAGTGACAGAAGAACAAAGTAGTATATTTGATACTGTAGTGCAAATACCACCACACCACCACATGTGTTTGCATACGATTATGGGTGTCTGTGTGTGTTTCAGCGTTTGGCCCATGGAGGGCCCTCTCACTGCAGTACACACAGCATTCCTGGGGTCTCCAAGACAGAAGAAGAGCTACTGGCAGTAGAGTAACCATTAGCCAATATCATTCACCTGGACAGAAATGACCAGTGTGTATTGGGGAAGTTTTTATCACTAAAGGCATATTTGCAGGAACAACAACAAAAATTAATTATATTGAACCCCCCCATTCTCTATCTTTCAAGATACTTTTCTTGAATGAAATGGATTTCAGAAGTACATTTCTCCCATTATTTTTTAAAGTATTAGAAGGAGTTGTGTAGCAACAACTTTGGACCTACATAGCAATAAACTAATTATATGAGCCTTTTCAATCGACCTATAGAGCCCGTCACTCCACTCAAACGGCTCTAACTAGAGTGGTAAGTGACCTTCTATTAGCTATGGACTCTGATTGCACCTCTGTGCTTCTTCTATTGGACCTCAGTGCAGCCTTTGACATTATTAATCATGGATATAATTAATTGTAATGTTGGTGTTGGCTCTCTCTTGGCTTAAGTCCTTCTTATCTGAAAGAAACAAGTGGGTCTGTTATAACAGACATTGGACGTCTCTGATGTTAAATATAATGTACCCCAGGGCTTCGTTCTTGGCCCTTTACTCTTTTCTCTTTAGATTTCACTACTTGGCCAAACTATACATACTCATCAAATTAAGTTCTATAGCTATGCATATGATACTCAGATATATTGAAGCTAATGGTCCTAGTCAAAAGACTAATCTGGAAGCCTGATTGGTTTATGTGAAAAAATGGATGTCACCAAACGTTCTGCTTTTAAATTCAGATAAAGCTGAGGGGTTGGTCATTGGCCCTGCTAGACACCAGGATATCTTTGATCAAGTATTAATAATGATTGAATATTATGTGATTTTACGAAGTAAGGCAGCCAGCAATCTTGGTGTTACGTTTGATCCTATTTTTTCCTTTGATAAGCGCATTAAAGAAATCACCAAGACTGCTTTTATTCACTATTAAAACATTGCTAAAGCCCGAGCTTGTCTGTCTATGGGTAACGCAGAGACACTAATATATGCATTTGTTACATATAGACTTGATTACTTTAATGTTCTGTTGTCAGGTCTGCCACATGCTAGCACCGGAAGTCTTCAGATGGTTCAAAATGCCACTGCCAGAATTCTAACACAAACTAGAGAATTTGACCATATCACACCAATTCTTGCCTCCCTTCATTAGCTCCCTATGCACGTTAGATTTGAATTCAAGGTACTTCTACTAACTTTTAAAATCCTGATTGGGCTTTCCCCATCATACCCGTCTGATCTCCTTATACTGTACGTTCTATCTCGCACTCCCTGTTATTCAAATATAGGACTCCTCTGTGTGCCCAAAGTTTAAAGAAAAAGTAGGTGCCCACTGACATCAGTAAATCGCTCTGTCTTGATTCCTTTAAATCTCAACTTAAGACCCACGGTTGTTCCATTTACTTACAAATAATGATTTTAAATTATGTGATTCATAATCAGCACCGCATGGCGAGTAGGTTTCTGTCTCAATGAGTTTACCAAGCGCTGGTCTCTACCGATGACATTATATAAAGCTAGAGCATATGGTGTTGACTTAATATAAGCTATGCTCTTATCTAGTTTCTCTTACTGAATGAATGTCTCAAGATGTTTCCTTTTCTTTAACATTTTCTATGTATGCGACCTCAGATGAACCTGGGGGATATGTAATCGGTGGCAGCATGGTGGTCCGGACTATGATGCTTGGAGTGATGTTGTGTACTGCTAATGTACATTCAAAATAGGAGGAATCTTGGCCTAGTGGCTTGATCTGGTGTGTTTGCATTTCAGATGTTCATTGATTACTGTCTTCATTATGAAGGAGATTATCTTTGTCATTACTGTTTCACCTTTAGTAATTCAATTACAATTCTGTTATCTCGATCATGTTGTAGCTGTAAATTGTGTCTTATGAGATAAAATAACAATAATAATAATAATAAATAATAAATATTGGGAGAGAGACCCCTCCTCTGTAGCTCTCCCTGAGGTTTCTTTCTACCTTTCTCCCTGTTAAGATTTTTTAAGGAAGTTGTTCCTTATCTGATGTGAGGGTCTAAGGACAGGATGTTGTGTTAATGTAAAGTCCACTGAGGCAAATTGGTAATTTGTGATAATGGTCTATGCAAATAGAATTGACTTGACTTGACTTTTCTATACAACTACATGTCTGGGATGTACCCTGAATGCTGGGTAAATAGGCTTTAGTTGGTCCTCCATGTATCTGCTTTAGCTTAGTGGTAGAGTATTAACATCAAGAAGTGACAAGCTAGGTATTAAAGGTTTGATCCTGCCATGGGGCATCGGGAAGGGCATCCAGCCTTAATCCCTCACGCTCCATCTAAGTCTGTGCCAGCCCCACAATGTGCGGACTAATTGTGACACTTAAAAACAGGGCTGTGTTCATCCACATATAAAGGACTGAGAGTGGGATTTAAGTGCTGTGCAGCAATTTCTTTAATAGCCTATTTCAAGAAGCAACTAAACTTTGGTTGCTTCCCTAAGGAACTATCCATTTGCATGCTCATTTGGTTTTGGGAGCGCCGGACAAAGTTCTTACTCTTTTCCTGAGATGGGAAGTTTGCTCGCTCGTTACATTACCACTACCGACTTATTCCATTCCAGGGTAATTCCGATGAGGGCTCACCTCAGATATTGAGCAGAGGACGATGGGACACCAGGTCACCAGTACATGGTCAAACTTCACACACCAAACATATGCACACCCATTACATGGAAGAGTTTCCAAGTTGATCAAATGTGCATGCTATTGGACCATGGGAGGATATAGTGGTACCTTAAAGGAAGCCTAAGAGGATGGAGCAAGAGGCCACAAAGAAAAGCCAGAATCAGACTGAAAGGCTCTCACTGTGAGGCAGGAGTGCTGATCACACCATTGTGCCACCGCACAACACGACATTTATGTACACAAATGTTGTTAGAGCTGCTTGATCATGCCCTTATTTGCCTTTGGGTCAATGCTCTAGAATGTCGTCTGACCATCAACAGCCTTTAAGCACTGAGACCATGAGCTAAAAACGGATATAAGACAGATCGAAGGAAATAAGGGAATTGATTCTCTTAATGCTGGTTGTTTATCATGTTTTTTTTTATTTCTATACAATTGATGGTGATGTACCAAATAGATCCGAACATTTAATTGTTGAGATTCATTCAGCAAGATCCTTTGCTTTGAAACACATGAAAGCATTTCATCTAATTGAAGAACTTTGAAACACAAAGCCAGATTGCAGTGATTTATCACTTAGCAGTCCCTTCACATCCATTCAGCTAGGACATGAACTGGCAATCTTTTAGATGCTGCACTTCACTTTGATGATATGATAGAACTTGAGCTCCAGTTCAAGAATTAACACTGCAAAAAGTTACGGCACTCAGAGAGGGCTGAGACTAAACGCTAGAATGAACACTGTGCGTAGACAGGTCTGGCTATGGAAGACTATTACATACCTGCCCCATCTCCTAAACTGGCTGTGGCTAAAACAACAGCATGAGTCACTGTGACTCAAACGTGTGTGTGTCTCTCTGTGTCTGTGTGTGTGACAGGGACATTCATAAATGCAGATAGGAGAGAGTGAATGGGGGAGGCACTGCTGATAAATAGAGAAACAAGAGAGGTTGGAAGATTGGAGAGAGGGGGGGGGTGAGAGAGAGGGAGAAAGCAACAGTTGTTTTCAGGCTACTTTGGTTGATAGATAACTTCACGCACTTGTTACACAAATTCAACCAGTATTTTCATAAATCTGGCAACTCCTACAGTAATGGTGAAAGATATATGTCTTATTCCATTCCTGAACTGGCTAAAAAAATGTGTGTATTCTGTGCCTTTATCTATCTGTCTGTCTTTCCGTCTGTCTGTCTGTCTGTCTGTCAATCTGACTGTCTGTCTATCTGCAGCTTCGTTATACTACATAGTTATCAACACCCTGAAATTTAAGGAGAGTTTGAAACAAAACAAAAACAAGAAAAAGGAAATGAACAAAGGACAAGACTTTCCTTCTGGGTGGCATGGAAGAAGAAATACTAGCCTGGGTGTTTGTAGTGAAAGGCAAGGTACAACAATAAAACATCCATTTCAACAAGTATTTTGATGCACCCTGTCCAGGGGGGGAGAAACTGCTTTTGTCAAAATAATAAAAGGGGCTGCATGGCTCAGGAGGTAGGGCAGTTGTCCTGTAATCAGAAAATAGGTGGTTTGATCCCCAAGCCTGTTCCAAAAGTGTGTTGAAGAGCTACACACTGAAC
>OMLC01096182.1:0-11610 GCA_900302585.1 Regalecus glesne | reverse complement strand
CCACACCCCTCACCACTGCCCTCTGCCCCTCCTGACCTCCTCATCCAGCACCACACCTCCTCTCTCAGCGCCTGTCATATGCTGTCTCTACATCCACAAAGACACCATGTGGCTCCTTCTGACCTCCTCCATGTTCCTCCATCCACCTCCTCCCAGCAGACATCCCATGTGTGGAGCTCTGTGGTGTCATGAAGCCATACTGCTGCTCACTAATCCTCTCCTCTTAGCCTAGCTTCACTACTCTCTCCCATGTCTCCATGCTGTGTCTGAACAGCTTCATACCTCTGGAGCTGCTACAGCTCTGCTCACCTCCCTGATTCTGGACCACTGGTACCAGGATGCTTCTCCTCCACTCCTCACACCTCCTCTCACTGGGAGAGATGGAGGTGAAAAATCTAGTTAAATCTCCACTGCCATATCTCCTAAAAACCTGCAAGTTACCATAACATACATCAAATAACTGTGGCAAATGGAGCCATCTTCAAGCTCAAGTCATCCCTAATCTCTACATCATGATAATACAGGCAGCATACACGGTTATGTTTCCAACCTTGCTGTGTGCAGTGGCTGAGCTGTCGAGACATCATCTCACTGTGGAACTTGTGCTGTGCAGAGCATTGGTTGAGGAGGTACTTGGCGATCTTGGAGCTCTCTGTTGCAAAACTGTGCTTCTTCCCACTTGGCCCTCCACATTCTACAGTCAGCTTACGCCGCTGGAAGTCAGACACAACCAGTAATCACTTTTTACTAATAGCAAGGCAACTGTGAAGCACACTTTACATAAAGCTGAAAAGACATAAAACATGAAATGTATATTAAAAATATAAAAATATGAAAAATATAAGAGATTTGACTATTTCTCAATGAGTAGCTCTAGCCTTCTAGCTACTGATTTAAAAAAGAAATTTGATATCATTATTTAGAGTGTGTTCATTGAGAACTGACAAGCCAGAGGCAATGGATTCAAACCCACCACAGGGAAAATGGGAGCATAACTATGGGGACTAGCTGGTTCACCCACACCCACGAAGATGATCAGCATGCTGAGCAATCAAAACCAAGCCCATGTAGCATTATCAGTAATGGAAAATATTCCCACCGGCCTGAACACTTTGCTTGATTTAAACCAAATCCATTATCAGCCTACAGCTAAGGTGTGAGCACAGATAAAGGGCTTCCTGCTGGGCATTGATGCCTAAAAGGTCTATATTGTTAAATTATATCTATGAGGTAGCGTATTCATATACATACAAAAAGTCAATGCTAAGAGCATGTTGTCTCACTTGCCCCTGCCTACTGACTGCAACCCTTCACTTTATCCACAAATGTCTCCACTCTCTGTGCCATGTCAAAGATACGCTATTAACCCTTCAAGTCACCAAATGTTTAGCAGGTGAATTACTCTGTATTGTAGGTTGAGTATAGAGAGACTATTTCTTTGCTGTGTCAAAAGCTTTCCATTGCTTGAGCAGCTCAACAGAAATGTTGGGGGAAACTTGACTCCCTGCTGTGTGAGAAAATATTTGACCCTTGCTTCTGGCATAACTTTCGAGTCCCTAATGATTGAGAATTGGCAAAACTACTGAAGCTGATGCACAGTGTGCCGTGCGGTCCAGGGTGGTGATAATATTTCTAAATTATGCGGACAAGTCTAGAGTCATGGATGGTGTTTGTCGAGGGAGCCACTTTTTCAAAATAGTATGCATATTGGTTCCCTCCTGATTCTCTGATAGATCCACCAGGCAAAAGTTTGACTAGTGGCTTTAGTTTTCCAAATCGTCCATTTTAAGCAACTAACTGTTCAAGAGCTGCTTTCATCATAGTGGTCTGGTTTCTGAGACTCGCTATCGTCTGGATTGATGCTAATTTTGTCTTCAGCTTGTGTAATATGTATGCCATGTACATGTATAGCATTTAATAGCCCATCAAATCTCAACATGAATTCAACTTTCATTGTGTGAATAGTACTGAGGATTTGACCTGGGGTAGCTGATGTAGCACATTCAAATCAATTCTGTTCGTATAGCCCGTTATCAAAAAATTTAAAAAATACAACAGCTAAATCTTCTCTGTTGCACTGGGTTGCACATGGTGTTGGATTTTTCAGATTTTTGAGCAGTCTAGGTTATCTGGATCCTTTATTTCCCCAAACTTTTCTGAGGAGCTCTTGACACATGTCTGTTCAGAACAGCGCTCACCCAGAGTCCCCCACTGAGAGATTTGCATATGAGTAGCAGTATTTTTAAGTCCTCTTCTATGAGACACCGGAGGATACATAAGGGTAATTCTAAAATAAAAGCTCACACACAACAAAGGTGAGCTTAAATGCTGTGTTCTCACCCCGGTGGATATGGAATCGGTCTCCCTCCAGAGGAAACGTCGGGTAACAATGCGAAGGTGGTTCTTCAACTCGTATATGATAATTCCTTTGGCACAGACTCCCAACACCAATTCCCCTACCGTGGGCCTCTTCTCTCTTCCAACCCGATGGAACATAACTCCATACTCTGGTAACTGCAGGACAATCTAGGGTGATTCAAAAACATGCAGTTAGTTTTTTGTGGCTGCATGAAAGGCAAAAAAGAGACTGTCCATTAATCTACATCTGGTTACCTTTAAGTACTCTGTTTCAGCCTCTTCAGGTATCATCTGGGCATGACCAGCATGTAACCTTGGCAACTCTTCCTTTAGACTGGGCAGAGCCATCTTCTCAAGCATCCTCTTTGACACATAATGCTCTGGCTGGTAGTAATTCTTACCATACAGCTACATGGAAACACACAGGATTGCAATCTATTACATTTATTCAAAATGATTAAAAACTATATTGGTTCTCAGCAGTTGTAGATGCTGTTGTCTAAAGGTACATCCATAGGACTTTTAAATGTTTTATCCCGAGTACCTCTGGCACATAATCCCCAAACTCAGCCTGCAGGGCAAGAGCAGCCAGAAACAAGCCTGTCTCTTCATTACAGTACAGCCTGTCCTCCAAGATATCTTTACGCAACTGTAAGTAGTATTGGTGTCGAGTAAGTCTGTGCCTGGAACAAAGAAGAGAGGATTTAGTGAAAGTCATTTACTTTTCTGATATACTATAATCTAAACTCAGTTGCATACAGTCATGACAATCTTGAAAGGCAAAGATATTACCACTTATGTAAAACATTATGGAAATTAAACGTGCCTTTACTTACAAAATAAAGGAGATATCATCGACGAAAAATTTGATCCGTAAAAACACTAAAAAGGATGTCTGCACCTTTTTCCAACTATCAGGGGCAACTTTTGATATTTTGGTCTCATGGTCCAGGAAAAAGTATTCACCATCTGTAAAATGATGTGACAGAATTTTAACTTTATCCAAGTCTTGACTTTTTTCCACTGGAAATGTAATGCTGAGAAACAGGCTAAATAATATCCACTTCAAATCATACACATTTACTTTCATTGATTCTACATATGCAAGCTAAAGTATGTCATGATATGCAGAGATATTTTTTACATTTGTTTAAAATTTCATCAATCCAATATGTTTGTGTGTGTTATCAATCTATTGCAATAAATAAAATAATTTCCAGAGGTCACAGACTAGCGAAATTCAGATTCACAAATGAAATATTGAAGATGAAAGTGAGCAAGGAGAGATCTGTACTTTGTGGTTTATACCTATATAAATAGAACATAAGTACAATCAAATACACCTTAAAGTACATTCATAATATATACAGTCCTATATAATATCTTACCATCTAGGAAGGCAAGGCCAAAGTAGAAGTGCTCCACCAGGTTTGCATGAGCGACCACCATGTCAAACACATCTCTGGCCCTAGATTTGATGTCACAGCGTACCATGACACATTGTCCATTGGGTAGCACTACATTCACCTCCCTCTGAGACACACACGAACGGCCCTTTTTGGACTATGAGAAACACAGACATGCAGAAACACACAAAAGTCCAAACAAACCATCATTAAATTATCCTAAAACAAAGACAGGAACAATCTACATCAGTGAGCAATGATCTACATAAAAAAAGAGGATTAAGACTGAACCTGGAAATACACAGAAGAGCGAGCAAATAAAGTTATTTACCACAATAGATCCTGGAAGCTCAAGAACAATCTGCTGTTCATCTGTCATCCTGATGAACTCGGGACCCAAGGCCTTATAAGACATAATGAAGCAATGTGAATACAGGTGACTGGCTCCATAAATTTCTCTACCTGCTCCACTATCAGTGCACTACTACAGCTCCCACACGTATGTACCATACACTTTGCGGTTCTCTGTCATTGTCGCTAAACCCAATATGGGTCTAAATTGTCCTGACATCATCTGAGTCCAACAGCTATCTGGCAAAGTCCCACTCATATTCAATGTACCACAGACCTACAAAAAGTTAAGTTGTGATATTTGTGGATATTCTTTCTTATTTAAAAGATCAAGTGCCAAAAGGATTCCTTATGGAAGAATAAATATCGGTAGCGTGTCATTCAGACTCTTTCATGACACCGCATGCAGCCTAGGAATTTTCAGTTCAGAGGATCTCAGAGTACCTTGGCTTTCCTCTGGCTGAGGCTGAGTGAGGATTCACTGAAGGTGACAGAGGGACTGCGGGGTCTGGCTGATGCCTTGGGGGAGATATCATGCTGGGGGCTCTGACCGAGCCAACTACTGTTGCTGTCTCTGTGACAGATGCCACGGGGGAATCTAAGGGGAGAGAGGGTTTGGATATGTGCAGGTGTGATTGCGTAATAGCAATGTAGAACAGGAGAAAGATCCTGTCAGTTCCTTTCAGATTAAAAAAATGTGATAACATGCACAGCAAGGAGAGTAGGTGGGAGAAGAATGGATCTCTGAAACATCCACACAGAACCTCACTAGCACTGCATGTGTTCTGATGCATCAAAAATACTGAACATATTTTATGTTGAACACAGGAGAGCTGGCTTCTAACAAACAATAACTTTGTATGGAGAAGCATGCAGAGTGCTTGTAGATATGACTAACAGCAGAGGTAATGGTGCATGTGTGAGTGCATGCATGTTAGATTGTGTGCGTGTGTGTGTATCAGCAATATGCACCTGTCTAAGGAAGCTAGATATAAAGGTGTGGGAGAGCTCTTTGGTCTCTGTCTCCAAGGTCTCTGAGGTAAACTTCCTAAAAAACAGATAAAAAGTCACACATTTCTGGAGAGACCAATTATAAGACTGTAATGAAAAACTGATCTTACATTTCAAAATTTGAATTCACACACATTATTATCCCATTAGTAAGCTGTACACATAAAAGGATATATACAAGCTATAGGGTTGGACAATTAAATGAAAGATTTGCAGTTGTAATCACAGGACACACGCATGATAAAAACAATGAAAGAAATAATTTTCTTCTGTCGCTCATTGGCACACAAGGGTACATTCAAGCACTCTGTTTTCCCCCCATCATCTAGCTCACCTGATTTTGAGTCAGAGTCAGATGAGTATCTCCTCCCTTCAGCAGTGCCTACACATCCATCACTGAAGTCTGGAAGCAGCCTTCTTTTACCTGTCAAATGTAAATTATTTACTAGGTGAGAAACAAATGATGATAGCATAGTTTGATACACGTCCACTTCACAACCCTGGAGATGTGAAGATATTTTGACCAAGTCAATAGTAGAGAGGGTTTTAACCCGGCAAGCTACACTAAGCACCTTATTACTCGCTCCCTAATCCTGGTCCAGCTTCAGGTTAAGAACCTAATCCTATTCACTTATATGTTGGATTTCATTTGTCCAGTAACATCTCTACACATGAGGACTACCACCGAAAGCCAAAGTAAGTATGTTTATATAGATCAAGTTCAGATAAACCACAGATTGGGGTTATACACTTCTTCAATTGATGAGGATGCCAATATAAGTGAAAAGATTAACAAACTTTAGCAATGCTCTTTCATTGTGATGAAAAACGGATACAACTGCTGAGGTCGTCTTGATGCATGCTCAATAATCCAGGTAAGACAATCACAAAAGGTGAATCAGTTCAACTGGATCAGAAGTTTATTCAACGATGTGTCCTCTCTCCTCCAGGAGACATGTTGAGTCTGAGCTGACTGCAGCATCCCCACCCTGATCAACAACACAGTGATACCACACCACTAAAGGCTGGCTTCATATGAGAGCTGCTCATTGGCTGGACATTCAGTGGTCATGAGGACTATTCACAGAGGACTGGGGAATAGGATCAATCACAGCATTGTCAGAAGACGACCATCCTTGAACAAAGGTGGTGGCCTGCGAGTACATCCGTCGTCTTCTTCTTACAATGCTGTGATTGATGCTATTCCTCAGTCTTCTGTGAATAGTCCTCATTACCACTGAATGTCCAGTCAATGAGCAAATATTCCCCAATCCTAAGCAAAGGATTCTGAGGAGATGTAAGTGCAGGTGGTTAAAAGGGACAACTCACAGGGGCGTCCACATCCACCAAGGGAAGGTAAAGTGCGACAGAAAGGGCCAAAGGCCATCTTGCACAACACCAGCAGGTCAGACGAGGAGGAATCAGAGCCAGGTTGAGCACAATAGTGCAACCGATTCCAACATTACTTTTGGTCCCTTGAAATGTGGGGAATATGTTTGAAAATTGTTGCAATTACTAAACCCTTCCTCCTGTCCCGATGTAAATACCCTCAAATTAAAGCTTAAAGTCTACACTTCAATTGCCATTTTGAACATTCAATTTTAAATCCATTGTGGTCGTGTACAGGCATTAATTGTTATCGTATCGATAACAATTGTATCAATTATTCTTGTTTTTCGCGCCTGTACGTAGAGAACCATGGCTTCTAAAAACGCCGTATAAACCCTGACTTGCTTATCCGGTTCTGGATTGTTTTGTTCGCTCCTTGTTTTAATATTCAAATAGCTAATCAATTAAAGTTATCTAATATCAGAATAATTACAATGGAGCTTTGGCCGCTTCCTGGATGGCGACGCTGATGAGAGGAAGTCGGACCAACTGATGCTAGACGGGGAAAACCGTGAGCTCTAAGGACATTTGTCTCCCATTTGTTAAGTGTTGACTAGCGTTTCCTTGTTTAGTGGCTGTATTTTTCATCATGTTATCTCATCAGCCTTTTATTTATCTACTTGTCTTGCTATATCTCCATTTAACGACTTTACCTACCTGCTAAGCTAGTGAAGGTGCAGATCAAGATGGCGGAGGCAGCTGGTAGAGATCCTGCTGCTCCAAGTATTGTCACCAGTGTTCGAATTAAGGGGGAGCCAGGGGGCGCTAAACCCTCTGGGGGAGCCGAGCTCCCCCAAGAGACTTTCAGGGGGAACTTTAGAAAATTGTCCACATTAAACTGCACTCAATCTTCCCCACAATGACGTACCGGGAATGAAAAAAGAATAAACGTGTCGTGGCTATGTGTGTTTATTCGCTCATGAATGTTCTTTTTTTTCCCCTAAACATTTTGTCTCAATTAATTAACACAATTACGCATCACGAAATGGTGAATCAATTCAGTGTTTGTGAATAAACTTCTGATCCTGTTGAACTGATTCAACTTTTCCTGATTCCCTTACCTGGATTACCTGGATTATTGAGCATGCACCAAGTCAATTGCGCATGTTCCTGCTGTGGCCATGGGGGCGCTGTTGCGCACTGTGAAATATGGCTCCCCGAAAGTCTCTGTGTAATTACCACCGTGTAATTCGAACCCTGCTCGTCTCAGCACAGGTATCAACCGCTGTTAGTGGTCGAAAGATGGTGGTAGAAGCAATATTTCATCTTCCTTGTCGTCGAAGCGAAACGTTGAGCCTGGACGACATCGTTTAACACGCCGTATCACTTCAGGTTGGTAGAGCTCAAGAAAGTTCCTTCTGAACTCTGCCCAAGGCTTTGGAACCCGTAAGACTCCACAAAGAGACTCAAATAACGTTGAAAGTGGCTTGAATTTACTTGACGAGGCTGGTGGACGAACACTTCGCTCTGTGGCCTCCACCTGACTTTCAACAGTCTGGACGCTTCTCGCCTGCTTGGCACAACATGGAGTAGGCTTGACCTCCTACCCTGAAGTAGGCCATGTTGGCGCAGACACGGTCCGCAGGGATCTCTGTGCTGTGACAGCGGGTATTGAACATCGCTGATGCGGGGTTGGGTCTCCCGTTCCGGGCGGACAGGAGACGACAAGGTGGCTCTCAGCGGGTCCACTTCACAAGTCAAACATGGTGGAAGCCCGGGGCGCCAGTTTCGTAACGTGGGCGGGGCCAGAGGGGCGTTGCCCTGGGAGCACAATTCCTAGGGTCGCACATTTCTAAATAAAAGACAGTCAAATAAATTAAATAAAGTCGAGATAAGTAAGACCTGCACAGCCGGCCCCTCACACAGAAACCCCCCGATGCTCCAACATCCTACAGCTTGACAACACGATGGGGCAAATGAACGACTTCTAGTGACGCGGTTCTTGGCTTGCCCACGGCGCCCCACGTGTGATAGACAGTGAGGCACAGAGGCGTCCAGAGAGACTGTCCCAACATGGCCAGCGTCCCGTCCACAGCCAATGTCAGCCCTGGCAAAGCATCGGTGAACAATCGACAGTGAGAAAAGTCCTTCTGAAGGAGCTTATCGGCTACAGGCCCAGTGAGCTGGCCATGGCTCGCTTCCCAATGCTGAAGTCATGCATTAAGTAGTTCAGCCTCAAGACCCCGTTGATTTGTCACACATGCCCACCATGAAGCCTTTCTCTGACCATCTGGCTCCTGCCGCTCAGCGGGATGTTGTGGTCTGGTACAGAGGTGGGCTCCATCTAGAGGAAAGAGAAACACCTTCAGTGTTGATTCATTAGCGGCATCATCAGGTGAGAGGGGGGGTAAAGTGCATGCTTCCAAATCAGGCATCGCAGGTTCGATCCCGCTGCAGGCCCCAGGAGAGGGCATTCGACCTTAATCTTGCATGCTAGGTAAATGGCATTACCCGTGTGTGAGTGGTCGCTGGACTAGAATAATGCTGTCAAAATGAGTCCATGGAACTTCCTCATACTTCTTTTTCAAACAGACTACACTATCATTAGTTTGTCTGTTTCTCTTTCTGTTATCCATTCTTTTATGTCTTCTCTCTCTCTGTGTGTGTTAATTTAACAGACATATTTGTGTTTTCATACTTTTTCCTAAAATAAATAAAATCTTTCATTCATGTCTTGTGCAGATCTTGAATGATTCCTGTCTGAGAAGTCCCAGAGAGGCTGTGAGCATGGCTGCATGCAGGTTCTCTCCTAACCCCACAGGGTGGGGGTTCCAGTTCACCTTCGGAAAGCCATGCATACTCTCGGCAGCAGAACACAAGGACACATGGTTTACACACTGGCAGCAACAGACGTGGACAATGCATACAGGCCAGCAGACAGACAGACAGACAGACAGACAGACAGACAGACAGACAGACAGACACACCGGTAGGTGGAAGACCTCCTCCACCAGCTGCCGGATGACTTTGGAAGGGGGTGGCCGGTTGGAGGCTTTGTGCTGGGTCTCACAGGCCTCCAGGACACAGCTGAGAGTGACTCTGCGGTGGGCCAGGTCTTCACACATGCTCAGGAGAAGATGGTTCAGCTCATCACTCAGCTGGACTGACTGGGAAGGAGAAGCATCCGTGTCATCACAACCACTGTGTGCTTCTGTGTCAGCAATGGAGAGGAATGATGCAACAACAGGTTAAAGTGGGAACCCACCTGATTCTGGGGTAGGTGGTAATCGACTGACCAGTAGAGAGTCATACCCAGTGAATACACCAGCATCTGCACCACAAAACCAATCAGTCAGAGACAGGAGGTGGAGCTGAACAGCAGCTAAAGCCTCTGGAAAGGCCTAGTGAGTAAGCATAGGGTCACGCTCGCCATGGCCTTGGCTTGACACACAGCTACAGGAGGCCCACTATCAGACGTCCCCTTCATATGGGAGCCACGTGGCTCTTGAGCTCAGTGATGGGAGATGTTGAACCTTGAGACTGGTTTTGCTGTGGTTTCAGAGTTGAAGCTTCTTGAGCGGACTAGCTGTTCTGATGGGGAGCCATTGGTGATGTGGTGACTGAGGAACACTCCGACTATCTCAATCAACCAACTTCAGCCAACCAAGCTCCTCCCCAAGCTAGAGAACTCTATGATGCCAGCCAGGCGTGCATTACAACGTGTTGATTGGTTGGATAATTACAAGCAGGCCCATCTCTACAGGGCTGCAGAGACCACATGCAAGACGAGGGTGCCTTAAAGCTGCCTGGGAGAACACTGACCTTGAACTGCATCTTTTCATTTAATAAAAATCAGTGACTGTGTCCTGTTCCCTCCAGACTGCCCCCGCCTGCTTCACATCCACCACCAGCATCCCAAACAGCAGAAAGTATCAGATCTCAGTGACTGGTGTCCTACTGCCCTCATCCCATAGCCAGCAAGTGTGTAGAGAAGCTGGCTGAATCCCTCATCTGCCCCCCCCCACACACACACCCACACACACACCCACACACACACTCGACCCCTGAAATCGGTGTACTGTCCAAACAGAGCCAGAGAGGAGTCCGACACACCACCCTCTCCCACCACCAAAAGGCAGGGACCCCTATGATGAGCCGCGGTGCCTCAGTGGGTAGAGTGGCTGTCGGGTGGGTTCGTATCCCACTGTGCAGCTCAGTAGATGTGAGGCATTCATTGCAAAGAGCTTTGAGTGGTCGTTAGACTAGAAAACCACTATACAAGAACAAGTCCATTTACCATTTACATGAGGAGGCTGTGTGTGGACTACAGCTCAGCCCTCAACACTGTAGTGTCCTCCAAGCTGGTCAGTAAGCTCCAGGACCTGGGCCTCAACACACCACTGTGTGACTGGATCATAGACTTTCTGTTAGACCACCTCCTGGTGGTGAGGGTGGATAACCACACCTCCTCTCCACTGACTCTCACCATGGGAGTACCACAGGGCTGTGTTCTTGGCCCTCTCCTGTATTCTCTCTATTCCTATGACTGTGGTGACAAAGGCTTCAGACAGTATTATTAAGTCTGTGGAGGACACAGCAGTTGTGGGCTTGATGTCCCTCAGTGATGAGACGTCCTACAGGGAGGAGGTCACCACCCTGGAACAGTGTTGCCATGACTACCACCTCTCTCTAAATGTCTCCTAGACCAAGGAGGTCTTTGTGGACTTCAGGAGAGGAGGACACACTCACCTCCCAGTCACCATCAGCATCACAGTGGTAGAGAGAGGGGACACCTCCACATATCTGGGAGTTAACCTCCACACAGAGCTGACATGGACCAGCCACACCCCCTCTGTTGTTAAAGAGGACCAACAGTGTCTGTGTGGCCTCAGGAGCCTAAAGCCATGTGACCTGAGGCCCCACATCCTCAGGGACTTCTACCAGGAGCCCATAGAGAGCTGCTGACAGGCTGCTTCACCACCTGGTACAGCAGCTGGACCAGCAAGGAGCACCAGGCCCTGGGTAGGGTTGTGACACAGCCCAGCACATCACTGGATGTGAGCTGGCCAGTCTGCAGGAGCTGTACACCCAGCAGTGTCTCAGGAAGTCCCTGTGGGTCCTGAAGGATCCAGCACACCACACAACAGCCTGTTCT
>OMLC01096177.1:0-14544 GCA_900302585.1 Regalecus glesne | reverse complement strand
TCTGCTTCATGCTTCACACAATCATCAGCTACCAAGTGAGCCTTACAACAAAGAACATTTGGATATAAACATCAGCTACTTCACATATGGTGACACTCACACAAGTGAGACTAGACTGAAGATGTCTGTCACCTGTGAGTGATCACAGGTTTTGTGCCAAATGTGTTGTGTCCACATTAACTGATCCACCTTTTTTTCACCTGGATTAGGAGCATGCATAGATACTTAAAAATGCATATATGAACGAAACAGATGAAACTTTCATTGCAGTTTCAGAGATGCAACTAACCGTGACTGCCTCAGGAAATGAGTACATGTGAAAGACATTTTAAAAAAGACCAAAACCACAGCATCTGTTGTAGATAAAACATGTTTTGCTTTTTTAATCAAGTAAAGCTGTTCCATCCACAAAAGACAGAAGGTAGGTGTATTTCTGTAAACTAAAACCATTTACTAAATGTCCTCTTTCTTATCTCGCAGCAAGCATGACCTTCCCTTTGTAATAGAAGCACTACTTCACAAGGTGCTGTTGCCAGCTGATTGTGGCTATGGTAAAAATTCCCTTGACCAAATAAGAGTCCTTGAAGAGTAGATCATTTGTTAGGGGGTCTGAGGGTGTTAGCTTTTGTAGTTGTCTTTAGCTGCAGCCCACTCACCTATAACACAAATGTAGAAGGCCGCGATGATGTCGGCCTCCCTGGAGAGACGAGAGGAAAAGGGGTCACCATGGCGGAGGTAGTGGGGTACGTACGGAAGGTGCAGCCACGTCTCATTCTCCATCACAACCAGGTATGTGGGAGGTGCCAGAGACCCTCTGTGGAGTGAAGGAAAAGACGGGACAATCATGACAATTAACACAAACACACGCCAGCAAATGTGCAGTATGAACACACACAAAGACAAAGCGAAGAAATGTGAGCACAAACAGTGCAATCACAATTCCCACCATACACAATCAAAATCAGATGCCAGAATAGAGTACACACAGATACCGAAGCCCCAGAAAACCAAAGCTAAACTAAAGGAAGATAATACTTGGGGATAATCAATATGTCTCCAGATACATTTGATAGATTATTTGTATTGATCATTGCATGTCAAAGATACATTTTTCATTCCATGTTTTAGTACTACAGGGGAATCTTGCCTGATGAAAACACTTGGGCATGCATCCAATTAAACCACACCTAACTACCTACTTGCACAAGCACACACACGGATGAAGCATGCCCACGCCAAGGAATCCTGGCAGATAACCCAAACCAAATTACAAGAGGAACAAATCCTGGGCGGAACTACCACACCATTATGTTTGCTTGGCTTTTATTGATTACAGCAGTGTGGCAGGACGATTATCTCTGACACTGTCTGAGACACTTGCAGGAAATCTTCAAACTTTAAGAAGTTCTTTTTTTTTTAGCTTGGTGAGGATGAGGGTCTGATGAAGCTCTCAGACTAAAAAGGCACACCTTTTTAAAAAGGCACACACTTTTAGTGTACTGCTGAGATAAAACTGTTTCAAGGACAGTCATGTAAACTCCTATTCACGGACCTTCCTCCTCTATAGGATAGCACCTCTTCTTCTGATTGTTTACACTCAAGTGCTTTGAGTGGTTGCTGGACTTGAAAAGTGCTCTATAAAAATGAGTCCATTTACCATTCAAACCTTTTTGTGATTTTAAGGAGTTATTTAACTGCCAGTGGATACCAGAGCTAAATTTACTGACCTGAGATATGGTTTCTTCTGAGAAAGCACCGAACAGATACTGCTTTATATCTTTATCTTACAATATTTGGCATATACCTGGAAACTTTTCATTAGAGGGTCACAATGGAAACATGGCTATCTTGTAAACAGAGGGAGAGAGGATGATCAAAGGACATAGATCTCACTAAACTGTATTTTTCTCCATGTTAACTACGCTGGCAATTGATAACTTTCTTTCCAACCCTCTTGACTCAAGCTCTGTTTGTCGTATTTATTGTCCCCAATAGATGGTGAATTTGATTCACTTCGTGGTCCCCGATACCTCTGAAGAGTAAATAGCCTTTTCTGTCCATGTTAGTCATCCATCATTGAAAGAGAATGCAACGCACACAGACCCACACACACACCCACCCAAATACATACATACACCTTTGTTGTTTTCCTCTCTTGAATACACTGTGGATATACTCGACAACAGCTACAGTCAGCTTTGTTGTTTGTGCAGAGGCAATTCATGCAATTATAATCTAATTCCAAGTCAAATGGAACAGTTGATGACTCTTATTCAACTTGAGTCATTTTCAGCTTGTTTCAACCTTTAATGACATTAGAAAGAATATACGGATGAAAGAGGGGGGCAGCATAGCTCAGCGGGTAAACTGGTCATTGGAAGGTTGAAGGTTCGATCCCCCCACTTGAGAGAAGCATGTCAAGGTGTCCTTGAGCAAGACAGCGTTCCCAAACTGCTCTGCCCTGTGATGGCCTGGCGACCTGTACAAGGTGTGTCCCCACCTCTCACCCAATGAGGCTAAGATAGGCTCCAGTTTTGCTGTGCCAGGTGCAAAGCTAACCAAACAAAAGTACACAATATATTTATTTACTCAACACCCTTATATACGAAATGGTAGCGTTTCCTATGTCCTATGTTCAGTTAAACATCCAGGAATGTATGAATACAGGTTGTTCTTTGAACTTTGTTGTTCCACCTCTTAGGAAAAGGATGCCAGAATGTATAAAGTATGGTGAGCAGGAAGGTCTACCAAGTCAGCATACATCAAGTTATGTAAATGTCTTCAACTTCCTGCCTTTGTTTCTCCTTTATCAATTCACTTACTATATGAACTCCAGTGGATGTGAAGAAAAAATTGCCATAAACCAGGCTTTCCAGCAGAAGCAAAGCTTGACATAAAGCAATCCTTTCAGCATTTGTCTTTATTGCCTTCATCACCAAGATAACCAAATTTAGCCATGTTGCTGAGCTTAATAAAAATAATCCCAGTGGAAGAATCTAATTATCCTGCAGGGGTTCCCTTATGTGTGAAGTACTAATAAGTTCTAAAGGTACATTCAAAGGTCAAATGGGGGGAAAAAGCCATACTGTGGTTCAGGATTATTTCTCTTATCCTGTTGCTAACTCATGTCTGGTTTGAGAGCCCAGGTTTGATCTCCTGTGGGGTCTCATCAGTTCACAAGTTGCTGAGTGAGAGGTTTCCTTCTTCCCTGCCATGATAGCAAGTGTTGTAAACCCAACCCACGTCCAATTCATATACGGTGTGCTGTAGCCTCAGAAAAGGTTACTTAAACTAGATGGCTTAAACTGTACAATTCTGGAGTATGGATGAAAGATGAATACTAACTGGTCTTGTAGGCGTACAGGTCAAGCATGAAGCATAATCAGTGGAATTTGAACCATGTTGGATTAAACAGACATCACAAGACAAACATGGATTGCATAATTTTTTCCAAATTGAAACGTTTATTGTTGACATTCATAATTTTCCTGGCTATCTGAAATGAATGTTTTTATCTTACTCTAACCATGCTAGCTTCACTGACACTGAATCTGTGGCTAAAAAAAACCTAAACCTTATCAGCCATTTACCTTAATAATACTCTTCATGATCAATGCCCTTTGTGAACACATTCAGGTTGCATAAAAACAGGAAAAATACTGCAGAACAATGGACTGTTTGAATACAAAAACCCTTAGGCACTAATTCACTTGTCTATGTTAACAACAGGAAGAGTTGGAACCCTTCTAACAATTGCATCCCAGTGCCCTTGGACAAGTTCCTGTAAACTTCCTAGCTTCCTGAAAAGATAAATGACTTATCTCAGCTTTATTCAGTCAGAGTATTTTTTAGGGTTAATTGATTTCCAATATGGCAAATTATACCAAATATGATAAAGTTGGGCCTGTTTGCAACAAGCAGCATGACAAATCACCATTCAACCACAAAGTTTCTTTTCCTACACAATTTGTTTGAGACAAGTATATTAACCAATTTTGGCCTCTAAATGATGTTCACATATTTATCCGATGGTTATTTCAAATAACTTATTCCAAGATTTATTCCAATCCTGCTGATAATTACCATTACCAATGTCTAGTCGTCAACTAATACATCACTGTCATACCATAAATACAGTGAATAAACTTCCATCTGACTTGGGATGCTCTCATGCATTACTATGTACATAAAAAGACTTTCTAAAGTTGTGATGTTGATTTAAGTATTCAGAGTATCTCGAGTCTACCTCTAACAAAATGAACAAGAGTATTGGAGTCCAAAAAAGGTGAATCGGTTCAACTGGATCAGAAGTTTATTCAGAAACGTTTCGTCACTCAAACAGGTGACATCTTCAGTCTGAGCAGACTCAGGATCCACCCCTTATAAACAGTGCATTGATGCCACACAACAATAGGCTGGGTTCATATGCAAGGTGGGTCATCAACTGCACATTCAGTGGCAATGAGCACCATTCACAAAGGGTTGGGGAATATTTCCAACCACGGCATTGTAAGATGCCGACAGATGTACTCTCAGGCTACCACCCCTATTCAACAACGTTTGTTCCCTCTTAACATAAATGGCCTCTTTTACCCCCCTTTCAAATCAGCGTTCCTCCCTATCAAGGATGTGAACATCATCATCTTGAATGAGTGGCCAGTAGCCTTTAGATGGGTGTAGACCACAGAGTCCTGGCCTGACATGTTGGCTCTCTGAATAAACTTCTGATCCAGTTTAACTGATTCACCTTTTTTTTTTGATTTTCCTTACCTGGATTATAGAGCATGCATCAAGACAAGAGTCTTAGAGTTTTTACCTACTCTCTCAGTCTTTGACATATGTTAGATATTATCAGTGGGGTAAGGTGGGCATCCAACATAGACACTGTTATCAAAAAGGTGCAGCAGATGATGTTCTGTCTCAGTCGGCACAGGAAGTTCAAAAGACCTCAAGAGCTCCTGATTCAGTTCTACACTACCATAATCCAGTTTGTCCTTTGCACATCTATGGCTGTCTGGTTTGTCTAAGCCCACAAACAGAACAGGGACAGACTTCAAAAGATACTTAGGTCTGCATAGATAATCATTGGTGCCAACCTGCCCTCCATTCAGGACTTTTACATCTCCAGAGTCAGGAAACTGGCAGGCAACATATCTACAGACCCACCACACCCTGCTCCACCTTCTCCCCTTTGGTAGACGCTACAGAGCACCGTACACCAAAACAACCAGATATATAAACAGGTTCTTCATGCAGGCTGTCATTCAAATGAAGGCTTAACATTCTCAAATAAATCCAACTATTCTGTACTACTACTATACATTGTATGTATACTGGTATGCTCTGTGATTTCTATCTACCTCAGGTATGTGTGTAAATAACCTGCTAACATTCACCTCAGCATCTGATACATCCTGTGCACCATTGCACTGTATCAACTCTTATTTCATTTGTATAGTCAATCCTTGAGAATATATTTGAAGAATGTTGCGTTGTTATTCTATAAGTACATTGCGAGAGCCACAAAACCAGAGTAAAATTCTATGTATGTGCAAACTATATGGCCAATAATTCTGATATCTCTTGGAGATGGTCAGTTTGCTCAAGTGGATCCAAAACTCTGGAATAGTCTCCCTTGGCCATTAGAGCAGCTAACTCCGTTGAGAATAGTAACCATCATCTTAAGATGGTAAATGGTCTCATTTTTCTATAGAGCTTTTCTTGTCCAGTGACCACTCAAAGCATTCTTTTGTCCCCACTCTTCAAGACTGCCAAAACAGGGAAGGAGCTTTAAGAGAACATTCTGCACACATACAAATAGAGTGAAGCACAGCTTCTTTACAAAAGCTATGTCACAGATGAATCTCATCAGACTGAGGAGATGTGCAGCTACGTGCAGCATTTACAATGTTTACTCACATCACTTTAAACCACCCCCATCCTTTACTGCATTTTTGCTGATGTTTTTGCACCTCGTAGGTTATAATTTAATGCTAATACTATCTTATTTTGCACTTCAAGTTGCTTATATTTCATATTGTTTAGCCTCTGTAATTTTTCATTGCTGATATTTCATATTTATTCTCTCATCTGTTGTTTCATTCTCTGCATGCACCATTTGAGGCTGACAATGGCCGTTTCGTGAATCTTAAAGTGACCCCCTATAGACACACAACTTTGAAACCACACACACACACACACACACACACACACACACACAAACAGCAGTACAAGTAAGGACCTGTTGAATGCTGAAATCTACACGTGTCTCTCTTGAAGTGCCCTGTGGTTGTGAAGTTTTCCTATTATGGAAGTGCTCTAAGGCATAACTGAGTCATTGTTAGGCCGGGGGGCTATGGGTTACCCAGTGTGCAACAAGTGACAGCATGTCTTGTGCTGAGAGCGGGGTTGTTTTTGTGTCACACCTAGTCCCATATTATGGAGAGTGGACACGGACTTAGATGGTGGAGCTTGGGGGAATTAAGGCTGGATACCCTTCCTGACGTTCTGTGGTGGGTTCATTTTTTATATTCTATTTTGTATTACCTTTATGTTGCAAAGTGTGTAAGTTGCATGCTGCCGGTCTAATTGTTGGAGGCATGGGAACCAAAACAAATTTCTATATGTTTTATTCCATATTTTGGTTTTCTCCTGCTGTTTATGTTGCCATATTTTAACATTATATTTACGGGACTTTGCTGTGTAACACCTTGTTAGCTTGATTTTGAATGGTGCTATGAATACAGACTGACATGCTTACAACTAACCAATAGCCATGGTGTGATGCAGTCAGTTTCAGAGACTGTGCAGGTTTTCTTCCTTTTTCAGCGGCTATACATCTGCTATGGATCAAACCGCAAGATGCCCCAATGAACCCCATAATGTGGGGGCTTCTCAAGTATCTCCTGAAATTGCATATTGCACAATTTAACTCTTTTAGGATTAAGGACACTTCCAATGTTTTAACAACACATGGTAAAGCCCTGACTGGTAATTGCATCAAGCTGTACAGCTCATGCAGCTGTTGAACATCCCTGGAAAAGACCAACAGCATCTCTGTATTGACTCTGTGCAGAAGAAATGGATCAGTGAAACATCAATTGACTGAAGAGAAAGTCTGTAATGTCAGCACTTCGCGGTAAAAGGTGCCACTCTGCTCAACAATAGCTGAGCAGGTGTGATCCTGGGCTTTAAAATGTGTGTGCTTTAGACTAAATGCAAAGAATGAAATGTGGCCTATGCTTAACATCACATTTTTCTCAAGGGGAAACTGGTCCTCTATACTTTCATCCATGCTAAAGCAATAACACAATAATAGGAAGATTCTTCAAATGTGTTTAACCACTAGTTTTCAAACGAAAATCAATCAAGGCAAAAGCCTTATCTGCTGATTGATTTGAACAAAACAACGGTGAGAGAACATGGCTCAGCCAATATAAATGGACTCATTTTTATATAGTGCTTTTCTAATCTAGCAACCACTCAAAACGTTTTACAATATATGCCTCAAATTTACCGAGCAGGGGGATTAAGGCTGGATACCCTTTCCTGAGGCCCAATGGGAAATACGTATAAAAGGTAGCTGTGCTGAGTTTACAGACAAAGGAAATTAAAAACATCCAGCAGCTACAGTTTTTAGAGTTACATTTCCTTCTTTCATATCCAACACCAACAGGACACACTCTTCATATAGATTTGCATTTTCACCCTGCATTTAACTGGTACTTTCTGGAAGTTTGCTCAAGAGCATGAAAATCCAATCAAGCGGGACACACCATGATATGGAAATAAGAGGTTGAATCAAGCAACAAGAACGTTTTTTGGAGCCTGAATGCAGCTTGAAACAACATCGATATAGGAACATGTTCCAGGCTACATAAGACAGCCTGTGCAAAGCAGCACACACGGAAAAAGCGGGTAAGAGGAGAACATCAGAATAGAACTCAACCTACTTGAAATGCACAGGGCTAAAATCAGCTAAACAGAATCGTACCACACCACATAAGGTAATACAGATACTTAATCCAAGGCAGGAAAGAACAGCAATAGAACATACAGGAAGAAATTAAAGGCTCATTCCGCTGAAAATACAGGCAAGCAGTGCAGTGCAAAGCCAAACACACCCACACTACATAACAGGACTAGACCACCATCATTAACACACGTTTTCCTCATTTCGATCATCTCGGTTGTGTACATCAAAGTGACAGACCATTACATAAGGACGTATTCAGGAAAAGAGCTTACATGATCACATGATGACACAACTCAAGAACAAGACGCTGCAACAAGCTATAAACACAGATGCTTTATGTAACCGCAGGCAACTGGACTGCAAGCATGCTTCCACTGCGCTGTTAGCAACTCATGGTATGGATGGTTAAAGTGTGTCTTACACCATGCTTACATCTGGATATAAAATCAGGACATTTAACCCTTTTAAAAACATTGACCAATGTGCAGTGGAATCTTTTAATGGGAACAATAATCTAATACAAGCAGCTGAGATGAGGTTTCTTAGGAGGGTGTCTGGTGTCTCCCTTAGAGACAGGGTGAGAAGCTCAGACATACGTGAAGGACTCGGAGTAGAGCCGCTGGTCCTACAAAAAAAAAGGAGCCAGTTGAGGTGGTTCGGGCATCTAGTAAGGATGCCACCTGATCGCCTCCCAAAAGAGGTTTTTCAGGCACGTCCAGCTGGGAGAAGGCCGCGGGGGTAGACTGAGGACCAGATGGAGGAATTATATCTCCACACTGGCCTGGGAACGCTTTGAGATCCCCCAATCAGAGTTGGTGGATGTTGCAAGGGAAAGGAAAGCTTGGAGGTCCCGGCTGAAATCTGCTACCTCCATGACCCGACACCAGATAAGTGGTTGACGATGGATGGATGGATGGATGGAGGAATAATCCAATAGTAGAGGGAGGTGAGATCAGAAACTAATGCTTGACTCCACTTGAATGTGGTTCAGAATATGCCGTAGCAGAAATCAAATGATGACTCAACATGCATAGGAATGCAGTGAAGTTGGCAGGTACAATATCTAGGCCAACAATTATTTTAGCATTTCCCCCAATAAATTCAGACTAACTGTGGTGTGGATGAGGAAAGACTGCAATGCGAATGGTGGTCTAGTTTATTTTCATCCAACACAATTTTGTGTATTTTTATACAACTAGCGGCACAAAGTCAAACCGTGGTGAGCTACCACATTTTAATAAATTAACATCTAGAAACACTATTTCATCCACTGCCGGAGATGAAAATAATAATAATAATAAATAAACCACTTATCCAGTGTTGGGTCGCAGATATTATTATTAATAATAATAATAATAATGAGCTGTGGTGGCTCAGCGTGTAGAGCACACATCTGGAAATCAGCCATTTCAGACTCATATCCCACTGCATAGCTGAGCAGATGTGATTGCATTCATTGCAAAGTGCTTTGAGGGGTCGTCAGACTACAAAAGCGATATGTAAGAACATTTACATAGATGGACTGTCAACCCTTCAAGGGTGCATCCCTGCCTTTTTTGCCCAATGAGAACTGAGCTAGTCTCTATTTCCCCCACGATCTGACTTTGGATAAGTGGTTAACAATGGATGGATGGATAATAATAGTAATAATAATGATAGTAATAATAATAATAATCTTCTTTCTAGGGACAGTGCATATGAATTAACTTGTTATAGAATGTGAATACACCAGATTTAGCCACCAGACTATATTTTCATCTGTTGTCCCGAGCAGTTAGGGTACAATGTCTTACTCAAGAACATTTCAACATACTTTCTGAAGGCATCGGGAATCTAACCACCAAGCTCTCAACTACTAAACAACTGCCCTACTTCCCGAGTTATGCCACCCCAACCCATGTTTTGGATCTTCATCTCAACTTTTCTGTTTTTAATAATAATAATAATAATAATAAAGTAACATCACCAACTATCAACAGATCTCTCTGGTCACAAGGTGGAAGTCCACTGAGGCAAATTGTTAATTTTTGATAATGGGCCATACAAATAAAACTGACTTGACTTGACTGCTGATCTCGGACTTGCTCCAACACTGTTATCTTTTAAAATCAAACTCGTGTCTTGTTTTTGCATCATAAATATTTTAAATTAGAAACCAATCATCTTATAATTATTTTTTTTCATATTCTTTTCTTTTCTAAGTATTTTGTCTGTTAAGCATGAAGGAATTGCTGGAACAAGATCGAGAGGACCATTTACACGCACACTGATCGTGTTGGATTGGACTGCATCCAATCACGCATACATGGATGTGATGCGGGACTGCTGGAGGCACGCTGCGGGAGATCACGTCGCTTTTCGCGTCTCACAGGTCGGCCACGCCGACCATCACCCAAACCACCACCGGCCCATGAAGCGCTCCCAAACATCCCCATCGGGAACTTCCGTCACCAAACACCTTCCCGGACTACGGCACATGAGCCCAAGAGAGCCAGACGTCAACTGTTCAAAACCGTGATAAAAGTGGGGGCTCCGCTCCTTACTTGTCTTATTGTCGATCACCGGCCATCCTACAGGTGGTTTTCAAAAATCCCGTATGGTCTGGAGCGGTTCCACTGGGCTGTTCGATCTCAGAAACGCCAACTGTGGACCGCAACAACAAACTTTCCAACCCTCCCCTTCCTTCACACCGTGTGCGACGCCTTGATGACCTGATGGTGATGGGGACGACCTCCCCTCTCTCTGGCAGCCTTGTTCCGGTAGGAGCGCGTCTCTCCCTCCTGCCCGGCGAGGACCGTCGCTCTTCAGGTCTCCGTTCCAAATCCCCCGGTCGCGGGTAGCGTAGCGGACCCTCTGGCCGCTCAGTATCAGTGAACTGGCTTATATCGCAGGCGGACTGGCGTCTGCCTGGCTTACGTACGACGGTGGAGGCGTGGTGGCTTGTCCACGGTGCGCACATCGGTATGCGCCAGCTCCTGCAGATCCATGCTCATAATATTCAGTGAGGGCTGCGGCTTGCCCCAGACCGTATCTGTCTCAGAGGCCCTACATGTAGGCTGATCTCTCAGTTGCACAGCGTTTCGTATAACGGGCATCTCTTGGTTATGAATAAAGTCATTATCCTCGTCTTCTCCCCACAGGGTCTCCTCAGCCCCATTGTCTTGTCGGGCATAGTCTGTGTTGTAGATTTGCTCTATACTCGTAGTGTTGTTTTTCTCAATATGGATCGAGAAAAGTTGTTCTTGTGTCCCATGCAGTTCCAGTGGACACTTATAGGCTACAATTAGAGGGCCACACACAAAAAGGCATCCATGTGGTGCTAGTTATAAAGTAGATCTCTGCTCTGAAGATATACTGGGCTATTCTTAATTACCTTCTTAATTACCTTAGGCTGCATGGCTTTGATATCCTGTGATGAGATTGAATCAATAGACGGACAGGAGTCAACCAAAAGGTATCCGTGTTGCCATCATTTGGAGTTGTTAACGAACATAACATACAATGTGGATGGGACTGTGTAGACACAAATTGGGGTGTTTGAGGTCAAAAGGTTTCCCGATGAGCCATCCAACTATAATCTTATGAAAGGAAGAAATGTTGAGGCTTATACAACACCCCTCCACCCACATTCAATACTGTTGTGTCCAGAGGAACTCATTCAACATTTTTGTGATTTCCTTACCTGCATTATCGAGCACATACAAAGATGCTTTTATATGTACTATGAAGTTATTTACTTTTAATGAATTTTCTCCATGTGCTTCGGTTCATCTGTTGCATGTATCTGCATTGTGCTTCTGTAACTTTTCTGATTTGTAAAACTGTCAAGATGACATCAACTGTGAGTTCTGTTTTGGAGCCACCCCTTACTCTGAACCTGTTTCTAACACTACTGTGACAGGATAAATGGATTGACAGCCCGGGTAAAATGATAACCTTCTATCATCTCATTTGAAACAATAAGGAAATCTATGAGAAAGAAGTGTGACTGATTTAAAAAGCCTATGTATGTATAAACTATATCGGCCATCCACGTCTGAACGGGGGACACTTTGAGCTGTTGTTACACCTCAAATAATGCTCATACTTGGACCTTCTAGTTTTAATAATAATAATAATAATACTTGTTCCCTTATCAGTTCCACAAGGGGAAATTTCAAATTCCCTGCATTTTAACCCATCCTATTGTATAGGAGCAGTAAGCTGCCACCATATGGTCCTCGGGGAGCAATTAAGGGTTCAGTGTTTTACTCAAGGACACCTCGACATACTTTCTGCAGGACTGAGGATCGAATCTACAATCTTCTGATCGCCAGACGACCACTCTACCCACTGACCTATGCCACCCTAGACAATGGCAATGGACTAAGATTGACTCTATTGTTTCGGGAGCATTTTTTACTTGGACACAGTGCACCTAAGATACAAACTCAAGAAATATTCCCTTAAACATAACTGGACCTCAAGTTGAACGATTGCCAATAGATCATCTTAAAAATATAGGCTATAGTAAAGCTTCCATAAAATATATGGATTAGTCTGAATGTGTGATTGAGGTTAAAGTCTCCTTTTATTCAGACTGTCACAAAACCCAGTAACATTTTACCACTGCCCTGGTTACTCGCAGTGCAGCACCACTATATGGCATGCAATGCAGTGTCTTTGTGTGTACGCATGTGTGTGTGGGGGGATGGATAGATAGGGGTCAGTGATCATGCAGGAGTTGGTGGGGGCTCAGACTCTTTAAGATATTAGGTTTAAAATAAAAGTATAGGGACTGAAGTCTACTGCCTACTGTTTACTGAAATGATCTGCTACTCTTTTGGAGAATGTAAAGTCCGCTGAGATTTTAAGGGTGATTTAAGGCCCTATAAATACCCTAAAATTAACTTTAATCCTTCCCCTCCTCAGCAATAAAATAGTCCACAGTACCTTCAACAGAATGTCAACCAACCACCTAAATATTGACCTGTTTCACCTAAACTGAAGACATCATACATGACAGCAACTGATGATGAATGAAAATGAACCTTGCAAAACAAACCAAAAGAGATGCAATCGCTCATTCACACCTCTTGTTTTCTCGCTGTCAGTTTTACTTTGTTGAGCCATTTTAAGCATGGCAGATAACTAATCCCTTCTCAGTGTTGGTTGAGCCTCACTCCCTTCCCAGCAACCGCATGATTGAAGTAGTGTAATTAAATTAAAGAAAATGGTCAATCCCAATTTTCCCTGTGGCTTTTCAGGATATCCAGGTGATCAATTCTGGTGACCAATTCAGAAATCAGTCCTAGAATAAAACTGAGATGGTCTGGTCAGGACCTTAGCTGTGATGGGGTTGTAGACAGCTGACAGCCTGTGAACATATTTTTATCCCTCCCCAATCCCTTACAGCTTATGTATGTGAACTCCAACCACAAAGCCACATGGCAAAAGCCATCAAATCTAATTTCAAACTAAATAGATGCCTGAAGAAAGTGAGGTCTCTACTCTCTCTATGTTCAATGGATCAACAATTAGTCTCTTGCTCTCAGTAGCATATAAATGTACCTTAATATAATGAGCTTCACTTGCATAATACAGTATATGAGATTATACTGTCAAATTCATGACATGTGAATTACAGTTTTCTACTCAACCAAATGGAAAACATAATTGAGTCACATTGACATATGTCACTTGTCAAAAATGCTGGAGCCTCATCTCTCTTTCCATATGAACCCTGAGTTTTACAGGAAGAAGAAAAGGGAATTCCCAGGAAATGGGATTTGGAGGATTCACAAGGGCACAAACAAATGAAGAATTAATACTGAAAACTGTTAGAAAAACACTTGACTGATGAATTTCAGTATCCCTTATATTCTTCGTTATATAGTCATAATTCAAAATGGGAAATAAGAACATTTACCTTCACGTCGTTCTTCCTCTTTGGGGGGGGCTTTTCTGAGCAGTGCATTCTGCCATTGAGACTCCATCCATATCTTCACGGTCAACCACTGTGATAGCAGAGTAACAGCGCTATTTGTCAAGACGTTTATAGACACGTTCCTAGAAATTTAAGATTACATTTCTCCATATGTATTTAAAGGGTTATATTACGGTGTTGTTTGAGTACATATTTATATTCTTTCATAAAGATTTTGAAGGTTATTTAAAAAGATTCACTTGCAGACGCCAGCAAGAAACACCACTCCGCCATTTTGATTCTCACCAGTTAGCTAAAATTCCAGAAGCAAGCACGGTGCGAATAGAAAAATGCTAAAAATTGATGAAGAACTCAGTTCTCCGTTAAATTAGTGACCAACACTTCACACATTATATTATTAGTTCAGCTTGCAACTTACTATGTGTTTGTGCCCCTGACAGAACTGTTAATATACAAGCTTAGCGAGAGCACCTTGACGCCACCATAGGCGCCCGTCGGCCAACACAAAAAGGTGAAAAGAAGGTGCGCGGTGATGACGTCACCGGATGTCAAGGTGACAAGACTCCAGAACCAGAAATAAAATTATTAAGAAATGCCCCAAAAAACTATTTAACAACAAAACATAGATATGTAACCACAAAAA
>OMLC01096173.1:0-11448 GCA_900302585.1 Regalecus glesne | reverse complement strand
TGGGGGGGGGGTCGTATGCATGGTTATGTGAATATTCAGTAATGAAGAAGTTCTGGGTCGTGGAATAATCAGATCTCGAAAATTAGTCACCTTGAGTTCTTCATTGACTCATGAGACTTGGTGTCATGGAGCACCGGCTGTTCGTTCATGGTTGTTGTTGCTTTGTTTTGTAGTATTTATCGCTAGAAACCAGAATAGCATGAACGCCGACGCACAGAAGCATTTTGGTGTTTGATAGTGTGGCTTTTTCCTGTTTGACTTTTCACCTCTCTGTCTGCCTTTCTGTTTGATTTTCTGTCAATCAAACCGGGTTTCCCTCTACAGGGGACTTGCGTCATTTCACCATGGCAACGGCACAAGTATGATGTAATGTTGGGCAACCCATATGCATGCACGTAAGTGCCGGCTTGCAGGGCTGTCTATCAATTTAATCTCTGGATCAATGACAGGAATATTTTTTATTTTTTTATTTTAGGGGGCAGATTATTCAGTGTGGAATTGAAGAACTTCCAAACACTGTACTTAGATGCTTATTTTATACACACAAAAGAAAAATATATTCTCAGGGAAAATATTTATTGATTATTGAGCGAGGAAAGAGGTTTTTCTTTTCTTCTATTTCGGCATTGTTTCGCCCCATTCTCTGTGAGCACCCTAATGTACATCTCTGTTCCCTTAAAAGGGAGCTGAGGAAGACATTCAGTAGAATGTTGAAACATACGCACGTTTTTTTTTTTTTGCAAATCTATTAAAAAAAATCCAAAACCAAAATCTCACATTTAAGTATTCAGACCCTTAATTCAGCACTCTGTAGACGCTCCTCTGGCAGCGATTTCAACGTCAAGTCTTTCTGGGGTTAAATCTCTACAACCTTTCCACATCTGGATTCGGGCAGTTTATCCTTTTCTTCCCGCTGGGGCCTCTGAAGCTCCCTCGGTTAGGATGGGAAGAGTCTGTGAAGTACATCTTCAGGTCTCCCTACAGATTTTCTATGGGGATCTCAATCTTAGCTTTTGCTCGGCTCGCTCGAGGACTGTCCGAGACTTTCCCCACAGCCATCCATTGTTGTCTTGACTGTGTGCTTTGGGTCACCGTCGTGTTGAAAGTTGCCCATTCTTAGGTCATGTACATGCTGGGGCTGGTTTTCTTCAACGACCTCCATATTCTGACCACTCGCCCCCTCCCGCCAAGATATAGCCCACTAGCATGATGCTGTCACCACCGTGTGTCAAGGCTGATCCCTGTTCCAGTCGCCCCACCCTAGTTTCCATGTCCCGCCCTATTCTGACAATATCATTCCAGTCCTGAGTCCTGTCCAGGTTTCCTTGGTTACCCATTTTCTCCCAAACCTGTTCTTTGTATTTAATCAAGTGTCTGTGCATTTAGGATTGGCTGTTCAGTTTGTCGTTGGAGCATTCCACCATGTTCCTAAGTCTCCGTTCTCTTTCCTCATCATGGAGGGTCCTGATGCCCCCACGCTGCCTCCTAGTAAACCTTTTGTTAACCTCTAAAACGATATATAAAAAGCAAGTTTATTCACATTTACCGTGTCTGCATTGAGGTCCTCCGTCCCTGCTGCCATGTGACACCATGCTTCACCGTAGCGATAGCATCAGCCAGGTGATTAGCAGCATGCCAGACATGTTGCTCGGAGTTCCTCCCAAACAGTTCCGTGTTTGTCTTATCAGACCAGAGGATCTTTTTCCTCATGCTGTCAATCCTTTAAGATTCATACTGGTGTGCAGCTCCCAGCAAGTCACCCTCCTCATAGAGTGCCGTCTTAATAGACCATTAAATGCCGTTTGGCTTGGCTTTCTTTCCGGACTAGCTTCTGTCTAGCAAGGCTACCGTAAGTGCCTGATTGATGGAGTGCTGCTGGGATGGTAATTCTTCTGCCCACTTCTCCCATCTCTGCAGAGAACACCAAAGCTTGGTTGGAGTGACCGCTGGGTTGATGGTCACCTCCCTGACCAAGGCCCTTCTCTCCTGGTAATAATAATAATAATAATAATAAATAATAAGGATTCCCTTATCAGTCCCACAAGGGGAAATTAGGATTTCTCTGCATTTTTGACCCAACCTATTATATAGGAGCAGTGAGCTGTCAACATATGGCGCTCTGGGAGCAGTTGGGGGTTAAGTGTCTTGCTCAAGGACACCTCCACATGCTGTATGCAGGACCGGGGATCGAACCAGCAACCTTCCGAATGCCAGACGACCGCTCTACCCACTGAGCTATGCCGTCCCAGTTTGGTTGGTCAGCCAATTCTACAAAGAGTCCTGATGGCTCCAAAATGCTCATACCATAATGATTGAGGGCACTGTGCACCTGGGTAAACTCAAAGCTTTAGCGAGGGCTTTATGGCCTTGCCCTGATCCACATGTGTATTACAGAATGTCTGTAGAGAGTCCCCTGGACTTGGTGGCTTGCTTTTGTGAGACTTTGTGAGACTTTCTATACACAGATGTGTGCTTTCCTGCCAGGACTTCAGCCGGAGCTCATCCCTTTGGTCCTGTTTGGAGTGCATACAGGTTCTCACTCGACTGACATTTCAGACCCTGCAGTTGCTCCACCGGTCCAGCAGAGGTCACCCCACTCCCCTGTCTAGTTTTCACCTGCAGCCTATTACCTCATCAGTCACTCTGTGGCTTACACTCAGCCATTTTGTTTGGTGTTTGCTAGATCGTGCCAGTCTCCTACTTGTGTCTCATCATCCACCACTAAATGCTAGTTTTCAAACAGTTGATTTTGGCCTCAGGCTCCGTTTGTCGGTTTTTGAATGCTGCCTGGTACCAGACTCGGTGTCTACAATCTTTGCTGCGAGAGGTCCGTTTTGTTTGTCATGATTAGCCCCCACGTTGTGGGGGTGGACATGGACGTAGATGGAGCTTGGTGGATAAAGGCTGGATAACCTTCCTGATCCCCCGTCGTGGAATCGAACACGCTGCCTCTGGCTTGTCAGTTCCCCAAGTGAGCTACCACGCCCCCCATCTACAATCTTTCTAGTGTCTTTTGATTGTCTGGAGTTTTGGCCCTGGCTTGGCTAATCGACTACATGGCTGTACCTCTTTGTATTGAGCTATATTATAAATCTACTTTTGTTCTCATCGGTTTTGGGGGTGGGGTTGGACTCCTCTTGAGTCCATACCTCCTTGGCTGACTGAGACCTTTCTAAACTATGTCTAATACATTCAATTTGCCACATGTGGATTCCAATCAACTTTACACATCTCATTGATAATCAAAGTGAAGGGGTCCAAACACTTTCTGAAGCCTGTGTCTGTCTGTGTATGTGTTCTGAGGCCTCTATCAAGGTATTCTTCAATCATTCAGAAATTGTGTTTTTAGTCAGTTTAGCTATCTGAAGGAACGTGGCATCATTTTTTTATGAAGTCAAACATTTTTGCTCATTTTGGCAAACTCAAAGTTTTTCAATATCGGGCAAGTCCACTGCATGTGGTTGTCCTGTGACGGCAAACTGTGTTTTGTCTGTTCCCTTTTCAAATATTGCCATCAATGGAGATCAAATGAAACTTGGTTCAAACTGGGCGACTTTCCCCAAAGACTCTCGGTCCGAGCCTCCCTCTGCATCAAGTTTAGTGTAACTTCTCCCCTAGGCCTTATCCTAGCTCCACCCACATCATACATTTTTGAAAGGCCAAAAAGTGAGCATGGGGCTGAGAGGGGAGTGGATGTGTGAAGTAGGAGCTCCTCGTGGAAATCCACAAGAGGCTCTCTGAGCATATCCAGCAGCCACAAACAGCCCCATAGTCCTCTCCACTGGCATGAAACACCACCCCGCGAAGACATCACGGCCGCCGGGACTCGGATGTGCTGCAGACAGAATGAGGAGGTGTGTTGCCCACCTGGGGTTAGAGTGCTTTTAACGTTCTCTGTTCAAAAATTATTATTTCAGGACATGGATGAGTCCCAATTGATGGACTCCACGTCAGCATTGGCCTCACGATGTTCAGCGCTGATTTAAAACAGTAGGTGGTGTGTTGAGCCATTGTCAACCCATGAAATGAGGATTTTGATCATTTTTGTGGAAAATGTTAATATTAACACCGGGTTCTTTTTTTTAAAACTTTTAACATTTACACATCCAGCCTTTATCCTCCATGTGCTGCCTAGGCCCATTTCCACCCCCGCCACATGGGGGCTAACCCTGACATGTAATACGGCCCTTGTATTTACCCAGGGCAGGGAGCAGGGAAAACCTCTCCTACACACCTCAGAGCCCGGAGGGTTGACGTGTCTCAGCAGAACGGCGTGCTTCTCTTCAGTCACTCAGCAATCAGCCAGGGGAGTAGTCGACGCGGCCCCGGACATGAATGATGCCATCATCATGTTGGACTGTTGGCTTGGTGAACTTTTGCATTAACCGTGCATCTGGCAATCTCCTCACATAAGCCAAGAAATTACAACCACATGCTTCAAATTTTGAATCGTCTGTAAACAAGCTTTTCTTCCAGTCCACAGCAGTGACTCTTATTTTTTTTTAATTTTTTCGGTCCTTGTTTTGAGGTCGAAGGAGAGGTTAGCAAACTGCGACTAATCCATTAAGGCTGTGATTTGTGTCCGCTGTGGACTGTAGTTTTACCAGCCGGCCTTTTGATTTGGACACAAATGACGTTTTGTCTAGATGCTCTGGGTTTGATCCATTGGTCTGTGTATGGCTCCGAACAGCCTCATCTTCGAAGCTCCTCCGGTAGTTCCTTGATCTTCACCAGGATGATCTCTTCTGCTCTGGGACCTCACAAGGTCGACATCATGAATCGTGCAATCATGCAGTTCAACACTTGAGGATGGAACCACTTGTGTGTCTGGATGATGTGCTGAGTGGGATCTGTCAAGAGAGGGGAGTGGACCTGGCCTAATTCTCTAGTTTTCAGTGAATAGCGGGGCTGGGGTTGTTGACCAGCCAGACATCGCAGGTGTGATCCCATCACTGGATGTCAGGAAGAACATCCGGCCTTAATTCCTCTCGGGCGCGGGCTCTAACCGCTGAGCCAGGCTAGAGCCCACGCCTGAGTCTCAGGTGCTGCGGGTTCGAATCCCGCCGTGGTGGGGCCTCGGGAAATGCGGGGCATTCATTTCAAAGCGCTTTGAGTGGTCGCAAGACTAGAAAAGCGCTCCGTAAAGACAAGTCCATGTCCCACTCCCCATCTAAGTCCCTCTCCCTCTCAGCATGGGGACTAATTGTGACCCCTAAAATAGACTTCTTGAAGGTGTGAATATTCAACTAATTATGTAACTGTTAACTTTCATAAATTCTTAAAGTTTGCTTCTTCGGTTTGGAGTCATTGCCACGTTTCATTGCCCCCTCTCTCGAATAAGCCGACCGGATGACACGACATGATTGGTTCTGAGCCTGGCCCGGTGTGCGGACATCACTGCTGGCTTTGGGTCTGGCCTTATAAGGTATAGGACCTACCTGTAAATCCATATGAATAAGCATATCACCCTCTTTATTCGACCTCTGACGGTCCATCATTTGTCTCCTCTACGAAGGTGCCATGCTCAAGGTCTATATACGTTTCTCTTACCGGGCTGAAAAATGGATGAGCCGATCCCCGGTCTCCGTCAGAGCAACTGACTTGCTCACTTCCTTCAAGAGGGGCCAAACGTCCTCCTCAAAGCCCACCTTAATCCTCAGGGTGCTCTCTGGTGGCCCTTTGCAGTAGGTGGGGCTTGATGCTAGCGGTTGCTGAGGCAATCAGACGAGTGCCTCTGCTAAATTAGTCCATTGAAATGCTGAAGACATCCACATATCCTCTTTTGACATTAGAGAGAATGACGTCCATAGTAGAAGAAACTATCCTATGTAGAAATATTTTAATTGACTTTGCAGGACCAATTTCTTCAACATTGTTAGCAGTTCATGCCGTGCATTAAAATGAATGAACGCCAAGGGAGAAGATCATGTATTAGTAGAGTTCCATTCATCACCATTTCATTAAATGCCAGGGGCGGCATAGCTCAGTGGGTACAGCGGTCGTCTGGCGATCTGAAGGTCGCAGGTTCGATCCCCGGTCCTGCAGAAAGCATGTGGAGGTGTCCTTGAGCAACACACTGAACCCCTAACTGCTCCCCTAGTGGTATATGGTGGCAGCTCACTGCTCCTGTACAATAGGATGGGTTCAAATGTAGAGATTTGCATATTTCACCTTGTGGGTCTGATGAGGGATCTGACATAAAAAGAACCAGAATGTCTAAAATAATGTTTCTTGAAAGAGTTAAGTGACTGTTGCTATAGTTTTTGTTGCCATATTGCATCATTTTGAAGTTTAGATGTTCATGAGTTCGATCACACGGTGGTTTAAAATCAAAAGACGTAGAAACTCAAGTGACTGCCCGGATGTCACTTCTGGTCCTGAATACGTCCTGGACGTATTCAGGACCAGACAATTGGGCAAAGACTGGCTGGGCCATGCTTAATGATGCAAGTGTGCTCATCCTGCAGGAAATACATTTTTACCAGAGCCCCCCAGTCCGACGGAGGCATTGTCATGTGACACCGCTCAAAACGAGAGTAAACCAGTTTTTATTTTGTGGCTACACTGGGGTAAATAGCATTTTAAGAGAAAAATATGAATCGAGTACATAAAAATAGAGGAAGTGTTTTTTGTGTCTGTACTTTTGTGTTGTTGTTTTTTTTACCCTGGCGAATGTTGCTTTTTAAATCCCCCTCATTTTTGCATCAGATCACCGTAAACGTAGTTCCCTTCAGATATCAGAAGCTTCTATCCGTGGACTAAATTGCGTGTCCCCACGTGCAGCTTTGTCTGTCTTAGGACTGTTACGAACGTGCTCCTCGTGATTATAAAGGATTCATATGTTCACTAAGCTTTTCAGACCTTCATAAGCTTGTCAGAGCTTCTGAACCTCTTTCACTCATATGGTATCTGATTCTGATCCTAATCTCTCTTCTGACCGTCGTGATGATTCTCCTGCATTGTGCACCTAGCCGTAGAAATCATAGAAAACGCTCCTCGAAGTCGCGCTGTTTTTGCTATGTATCCTCTGCTGTCTTTACCGGGGAATCGCATCAGCGGTCACTCGGGGTCAAGCGTGACTGCTGCCTCTAGGTCCTTGTGGGTCTTCGGTGGGTGTAGAGGCCGATCCTGGTGCTGCATATTTAGGAACAGTGTGGGCGTGAGTATGAAGACGTGGGGTTGAGGATTCACTTTTCGGCCTTTCTGGTAACTCGCTTTTTTCTGAGTCTGCCCTCGTTTTCAGCAGCACAATCGAGGTCACGGTTGTAGCGCCCGGCTCCCTTAAAGACAGCCGGTCTCCGAGGCCTGTCCACTTTTTACCGCTGGTTCCCAGATGTTTAGGCCGAGGCCAAACCTGCCACGGGCTGTGGGTGAAGGACTGGCCTCAGCAAGCCAGTCCCACATGCGGGGGACATGGCCAGTCCGTGTCCGCTGGGGTCGTCCAGCGGGGGAGCCAGCTACAGTAGCCATGTCGGCCTTCTTGAGACGCTGAAGCTGGTACACTGCTGATCTGAAGGTCGTTTTACGGTCCAGGTTTCTGACCGTGTGTATCACAGCACACATCCCAATGATTCATGAGGAACAACATTTTATTATTGAACTTTAAGAAGAATCTCGTAAAAGCAGGACTTACAAGTGGTCAGTTGGCAGCGAGTCGGACGAAATCGAAGTTCCTGCATTGCAGAGATGTGTTAGAATGTCTTCCACGTACGATTTTCATCTCGGTCCAGCCTGTCTGATCATACGGATGTGTCCAATCCATTTCCCATTCAGTTTTCTACCTCAGCATCTTATCAGACCGGAATCTGGCTGCCGTACCTGAGGCTGCATCTTGTAGAGCCACCTAGAAGGGTTCGAGCTCCACCATTGTAACGGGGGAGAAGCTGAAGACCAGTTAAAAAGCCTTGGAATGCTTCTCAAACAGCCTCAGACATAGTGGACCAGTGCACACCTTCATGTTCTTAAAGCTCGGGCCTCGTCACAAGGGAAGCATTGATCCCATGTCCTGCTGATACCCACTTTTTACTACCAGCACTCTGCCACCTAGTGGCTGCCTTTTGCTTTTCCTGATTGTCTGTATTTGCATATCCCTTGCATATGGCGTCTTACATGCCAGCCTCAGGTGTACCATTCAGTGTGTCTTAAAGGCAGCTGCTCTGGTTAGTCCGAAAGCCTAGACCACCTTCAGATAGACCGCTAACTGAGCTGATACACAACCACGCCTGTGTCACCGTGCAGAATTTCTCATCTGTCCGGGCGCACATTTCAACACATTTCAATCCTGTCAGAGGTTGTGACGGCTCAGCCGGGCACCTTGCTTTTTTTTTTGTTCTTCTCATTTCTGGTTTGGCGGCGGCCCCGCCAGTGAGTTCAAGCACGTGTACGATATACTGCTGAATTCAGCATGGCGGTGTCCGAAGGCACCGTCTCTGTGTGACACTGAACGTGTCCCCTCATCCCCTTTCTGTCTCCAGCCGTCTCCTGATGAAGACGGAGAGCAAGACGGATGGACACGCACGGTGAGGATCTGCGTGCGCGTCCCATCCGTCTGCTGTGGTGTTGCGTCACTCCGGCTGGGCCGCACGACCGGCGTGATGTAACGAGCAGTAAGACTTCCAAACTGACACAGAAGACGAGCGGAGTGTAGGGAGAGTGCAGAGGGTTCAGCGAGGAGGAGAAGGGAATAAGGAGCGGGAGAGTAATAGGAGGGAACAGGAAATGGAGGGGAGCCGAGGATAAGGGACGAGGAAGAGCGGGGAGAGAGAAGCCATCAAGACATTCCTGAGCGGCAGCATATCCTTGACGACATGAGTAGAGAAGCTGTCTTCTCTTTGACTGACGCGGCCGTCTTTCACTCAGAGCTTCAGAACACCCCCCCCTCCCCCGTGTTGCGAATCCCGGGTGGAATCCTCTCTTTAGTCAGAGACGCAAGTCGAAGATAGAATGTTCCATCGAAACGATTCACGCCCGTGTCCCCACGCGTGTCCATTGTGTCATGACTCACCGTGTCATCTCTGCCTGTTGTGGGAGAAGAGGCCGCTCGTGAGGCGGATGCAGGGTAGCCGCAAGCTTCTCGCTGGCCTTGCTACACTTGTGTCTTTTCAGGGCTAAGTGCCGTGGAGGTATTTCACAGGGACGGGGAGGTGCTGAGAAAATAACCTATGAGCTGGTCAGCACAACACGCTCGGGCCTACTTGAGATTATTTGTCAAGTCGTCACAGCTTCGGTTTCTCCGTGTCACGTTTCATTCTCACCTCGTCCGTGTCATCCATTCATCTCATTTTTCATGATTTCAGGCTATTGGTAAACTTGACTTACTTAACCGGAGTGATCGGAAAAGAGGAAGAGACCAAGTCTGTAGTTTTCATAAAGTGCAGAATGATTCGAGCCCCGGTGTTTGGTAGTTTCAGTTATATACAACAGGGCACAGAAGGGGCATCGGAATCACCCGCGCCAGAAAACATGGGCTAAAGACTCCGAGGGAGCCGCAGTACTGGGACAAGGTGGGAGAACTTTTCTCAGGACTGTGCGGGACTGCCGTGTAGTCCTCTAAACCACACCGAGACGAATGGTTTGGAAATCACCGTCCAACCTGTGAGAAACAGCTCTGCTCCACACTGATGAGAGAGGAACTCGCTGTGGGCTAAAGTTGTAGTGAGGTCGCAAGAGGTCAATTTTATGTGTCACGATTAGTCCCCCGCCTTGTGGGGCGGGGATTGACATGTAATTGGCTGTCCAGATTGTGCCCACACGCTGCCCACACCTCACTGAGTCTGATCTCTACATGAGCCAGACCACATGTAGTCTGGCTCGTTTTATCATGACACAAGCAAGATGCAGTCGTCCAGCCTACAGACTCGACAGTTAACGCATCCTGACGTGGTCAGATGACAAATGTCAAATTGATGTGCAATCTCTTTGAAATTAAAGAGATATGAAATGAGGCTTTGTGCCCACCGGAGATCTCTTTGAATGGGAATGAATCACAGGGGCTCCTTACCCCAGTTGTAGTGTAATGATGTACTAATGAGTTGTTCCGGTGCGTTGTCATATCGAAGTCGGGACTGTCTGCTGCAGGTACATTTCTCATCCGCTAGGTGGCGGCAAATGTGCTTTTCAGCCATTTTGCTTGATTGACAGGCCAATAATCAGCCGCCTCTCTTGGCTGTGATGGGTACCAGAGCACAGGAACAGAGACTGTAAAATAAACGAGAGCTACAGGTTCTCCGTTTGAGTAAACACAAGAGAATAGAATCCGGGCCAAATCAGAAACAAAGAGGTGGTGAGACATGAGAGCGTTTACTCCTCCACCTCTTTGATTCCCCTCTCTAATGAGTCACTCTGCACCTCACCATCTGAGCCAACCTACTCACACATTGGCCTATCTGCTTTTAGTCTGTGCCGTCAGTCCAGCCCAACAAGCGCCCTTTTCCCGTTTCCCTCACAGACTTGATCCGTGGCAGAGACCCTCACAGGGCAGCAAACCAGCTGACCACCTACACTAGCCCTGGGTTAGTGTAGGTGGCTTGACCTCTCCATTGAAACGCGTCATCCCCGGTTTAAACAGTGTCTCCGGAAATAGTGGCGGCCCACCTCGTCCAGCGGAGGGTCTTTCTAATCTAATCTAATCTAATTTTCTAATCTAATCCTATATTGGGTTTGAATGGTGCGTGTTAAGAGGTGGGGGGGTCTCATCCCGGCCTTCATCCCCCACGCTCGGGTAAATGTGAGGACACGTTGTGAAGGGCTCCCAGCGGTCCGCGGACTAGAGAAGTGCCGTGTAAGAGTGATCACGTTCACCACTGGCCATTCAGCCGCTCCTGCCCACGAGAAGGAACATGTTGGGAGGTCTCGGGGTCGTCCGAGATTCTCTCTCTCTCTCTGTCAAGGCTCTAACCGTCTCTTGTCTCTGACTTTTGCAGGCGTTCCTACACCGACAGAAGAGGTTCTGCACCACACACTGAACATGCTGGTCCGTGAGCGGAAGATCTACCCAACACCGGATGGTTATTTTATCGTGACACCCCAGACCTACTTTATCACCCCCAGCCTCATTCGAACGAGCTCCAAGTGGTATCATTTAGACGAGCGATCTGGTGACCGCCATCAGCAGCAGCCGCCACATCAGAATCAACAGCAGCATCAGCAAACGCAGTGCACCTCCCCTCTCTCTGGCACCATCACCCCGTCTACGTCCGGAGGCTTGCGAGATCGACCGCACTCCAAACCGAGCCAGAACCACGGTGGGGTCGGGGGTGGGGACTCATCCTACAACAACAGCTACCGTGGTGACGATCCCCCGAGCCACCACGCCACGCTGCAGCGGCGCTCCCCCAAAGACCACCGGGAGGCCTACCCTTCGCCACATTCTCCCCAAACGCCTCCTCAGCAGGTGGGAGGCGCCACGGAAAAGAGTCGCAGCACGCTAAGCTTCCCATTCAAGACGGA
>OMLC01096172.1:0-14599 GCA_900302585.1 Regalecus glesne | reverse complement strand
GGGTTGCAATTCGGTGAACTTATGATTAAATCACTGCTTTTTGCAGATGATGTGGTTTTGATGACATCATCGGTCTCTGACCTCCAACACTCACTGGATCGGTTTGCAGCTGAGTGTGAAGCAGCTAGAATGAGGATTAGTACCTCTAAATCTGAGACCATGGTTCTAAGCAGGACACCAGAGGATTGTCCAATCCCAGTAGGGAATGAGTCCTTACCCCAAGTGAGGGAGTTCAAGTATCTCGGGGTCTTGTTCTCAAGTGAGGGGAGAATGGAGCATGAGTTGGACCAGAGAATTGGAGCTGCTGGAGCAGTATTGCGCTCCCTTTACCAAACCATTGTTACCAAGAGAGAGCTGAGCCAGAAGGCAAAGCTTTTGATCTACCGGTCAATGTTTGTGCCCGATCTCTCCTATGGCCATGAAAGCTGGGTCATGACTGAAAGAACAAGATCACAGATACAAGCAGCTGAGATGAGGTTTCTTACGAGGGTGTCTGGTGTCTCCCTTAGAGATAGGGTGAGAAGCTCAGACATACGTGAGGAACTCGGAGTAGAGCCGTTGGTCCTACAAATAGAAAGGAGCCAGTTGAGGTGGTTCGGGCATCTAGTAAGGATGCCACCGGATCGCCTCCCAAAGGAGGTTTTTCAGGCACGTCCAGCTGGGAGAAGGCCACGGGGTAGACCGAGGACCAGATGGAGGGATTATATCTCCACACTGGCCTGGGAACGCCTTGAGATCCCCCAATCAGAGCTAGTGGATGTTGCAAGGGAAAGGAAAGCTTGGAGGTCCCGGCTGAAATCTGCTACCTCCGCGACCAGACACCGGATAAGCGGTTGACGATGGATAGAAGATATACTATGCTATTCAAATTGACAATACAGTCTAATACAAAATAAAACAATAACATCAAAAAAGAAGGACAATATTATAAACTACGTAACATCCTCCCCTCCCACCCACTCTAAGCTTAGGCTGGGCTAATCAACAAATAAAAATAAACCAAATATATGTGAGGGACAAAAAAACCCAACAACAAACAATTAAACAAACAAACAGAAGACAGAAAAGGGGGGCTCTATGGTCTTAGGTCAAAAACAATTGTGGTAGGGATAAGGTCAAGGGTCAAGATCACCAGGCAATATAAGCAGCTTCATAGCATTTTTTTGAATTATAAAGCCTCTGGAGGCTGCAAGCCTATGAAGTCAACATGAGTAAGAACAGGCTGCCAGACTTTATCAAATTTTGACACAGCACCTCTCAACAAGTGTAATGTAATGCAATGTAATCTTTTCAAGCTTTGACAAAAATAGTACATCTATTATCCATGAGGATTGTGAGGGAGGGTGTTACCTTTCCAGTGAATCAAAATGAACATCCTAGCTATTAGAAAAATAAATGCAACAAAGTCTGATTTAGACCTGGATAATTTGACAGTGTCAGGGAGGACTCCCAACAAGGCCGCGACAGGGCATGGCACTAATTGAATCTGCAGCGCATCTGAGACAGTAGAAAATACACAACACCAGTATGTACATAAAGAGGGACATGTCCAAACATATGTCCCAGAGTGCTGACGGCACCCATCACAAATTGGATCAGTGCTGGGATAGACACGGGATAGCCTAGCCTTGGTCCAGTACACACAGTACAAAAGCTTACATTAAATTACCCCATGCCTAGCACACACTGAAGATGAGTGGACATGGCCAAGAATAGACCCCCAGACCGGTGTCAAATCCATCCCTTGATCCTGGGACTAGAGGGTTAAAAGGCATTGATTTGGACGAGAACATAGAGATAGTATAATTCTATACAGTATGGATACCTGCCCCCTGATTAAGAAAGCCAACTTAAAAATCCTTTCAATAGAAATACCTGCAGGCATTTTGGGAAAATTTACGTATATCTTTCTATAAAAGTGTCGTACTTGAAAGTATTTAAAAATGAATACAGGGAAGCTCAAATTCCTTGACTAGGTGTTCAAATGTAGCAAATACAGCATCTACAAACAAGTCCCTAACTGTGACTAGGCCCTTCTGGTGCCACAACCTGAAACCACCATGCTCCATAGAAGGAGGGAACAGGGGGTTATAGCTAAGCAGCATATGGAACAATGGGGTTTTGACACCCAAATGTTTCCAGAACTCTTTCCAAAACCGCAATGTGGAAGTGACAAGTGTGTTCTTTCCATGGTTAGAATTTTTTTTAAATAGAGGAGAGCAGGTGACTAGTGCATATAGTGTGACAGGTGCACTTGAAAGGGCCTCCATCAGACATTAAGCAGGGGATTTCACTGGATCTGCCCACATCCAGTCCATGACTATTTACAGGTTGGCAAATGAAATAAAATAAAAATTGGGTAAAGCTATCCCTCCATCACTATTAAATTTTTGTTAGACTGTCTTGCAAATCCTTAGGACCTTTTATTCCAAATGAATCATCATATTGCCTCATTCAAGTGGTGAAAGAAAGATTTAGGAATAAACACCGGGATAACCTGAAAGACATAGAGCAATTTAGGGAGGATATTCATTTTTACCGAGTTTATTCTACCAGCTAATTATAAGGGCAGTAATAACCAGTGATTGAGGTCATCCTTAACACGTGAAAGGGGAGCTTCAAAGTTAATCTTGAGGAGAGTGTTAAATTTAGGTCAGATTGCTACACCCAGGTATTTAAAGCCATCTTTTGCCACTTTGAACGGTAGCTGTAACAATGTGCTCAGGGGAGTAGTGTAGTTAACAGGAAAGATTTCTCTTTTGTCAAAATTGAGTTTATATCCTGATATAGCCCCAAAGCGTGTTAAGGTCTCAAGAATATGTGGTATAGACTCCATTGGATTGGAAATAAAGGGAGGTAATCTTCATATAAAGACACTTTCTGTTGCATACCATGGTGGACAATACCCTTAAAAGCTGTTAGGTTGCAAAGTGCAATAGCCAGATGTTCAATTGCCATTGCAAAAAGGAGGGTTAAAGGGAACAGCCCTGTCTGGTACCTCTATAGAGGGGAAAGCCGTCAGAGAAATTACGATTTGTGTGCACTGAGGCCAGAGGAGAAGAATAAGAAGCCACACCCATGCAAGAAAGCCTTCAGCAAAGCCAAATTTAGAAAGACAGGTCAAAAGATAGCCCCATTCCACACTGTCGAAAGCCCTATCGGCGTCCATAGAGACAACTACCTCAGAACATTGAGGGCTGTGGTTATTATATATAAAGAGGCATCGTATATTAAAAACAAAGTGTCTGATTTCGATAAATCCAGTTTAGTCTAGGTGTATAATGGAGGGAAGAGTAGCTTCTAATCTAAGCGACAGGGCTTTAGCAATAATCTTAATGTCTGCAGTCTGTAATGATATGGGGCGGTATGAAGAGTATTAGTCTGGATCTTTGCTTTTCGTCAATATTAAGGAGCAAGAGGCTTGTCGGAGAGATGGGGACAGTGCGCCAGATGATAAGGATTCACTGAACATGTTTAATAGAAGAGGCACAATTTGGGCATTAAACCTTTTATAAAATTATATTGGCAGTCTGTCAGGTCGAAATGACTAAACCGATTGCATAGAAAAGATTGCCTTAATTTTGTCTCCATGTAGAGTTTGATCAAGGGTCTCCTACAAACTAGAAGTTGTGGTAGGCATTTCTTTTTTATTTGATTAAAGAAGGATGTTAATGCCTCAGATGTGTAAAGGGTACTGTAGAAGTCTTTAAATGCTTTGTTTATTTCTAAAGTGTCAGTTACTCTGGCTGATGGAGTAGCTATTCTAGGAATTAGATTTGATGTGATCTCTCTCAGTTGGTCTGCCAATAGCCTTGGATGGCCTTTTCCTGCTCTCATATAAAGAATGTCTCAACTTAAATAGTTTAGCTTCTGCCTGTTAATTAGCCAAAATATCAGACTCAGGTTTTAAGGTAATAAGTCTTTTTAATATTTCTGGTGTTGGGCTAGAAGCATAGTCATCATCAAGCTGGGCTATTTCAACGAGTAGCTGCGCTTGCCGCTCTCTGCGCTGTTTCCCCTGGAATCCACAAAAGCCTATAATTTGTCCCCTAATGAACACCATAAAAGTCTCCCAAATAAGTGAGGCAGAAACCCCTGGAGAAACAAATATATCTGTTTGGACTGATATAAAGTTAACAAATGCCTCATCTGAAAGCAAGAGTGAGTTGAAGCACCAGGGGATGTGGGAGTTGGGCTTCTCAGGAAAAGATAGCTCTAACGATATTAGAGCATGGCTAGAGATTACAATAAGATTCTAAGACACTATACCTGTATGAGAAAGTGGTCTGTCATCTAAAAGGAAAAAGTCAATACAAGAGAAAGAGTAATGTACTGGGGAGAAAAAATAAAACCTTTTTTTAGCTTGAGGATACAGAAACCGCCAAGGATTGCTGACACTATATTCTTCCATAAAATATTTGATCATGTGAACTAATTTCGAGTGATGAATGCCTTTAGCAGAAGACCGGTCTAGAGAAGTATTTAAACATCAATTAAAATCAGCACCTAATGTGAGATAATGGGATTGAAGGTCGGGAATTACTGAAAAAAGCTTCTGAAAGAATCTGTTATTATCCCAATTGGGTCCATATATACTTGAAAAAACTACTGGCATGTTATATAAAGTGCCTGAAATAAAAACGAAGCGGCCAAAGGGGTCTGCAACAGTATGTAGCACTTTAGATGGGACTGCTTTATGAATTATAATACCTGACCTGCTTGATTTGCTAGAAAAATTAGAATGATATAATGCTATTATTTACGGCTTAATTTTTTTGTGCTCCAAAGTCCCCAAATGGGTTTCTTGTAAAAAGGCAACCATTGCCTGGAAGCTATGTAAATGCTTCAAAACCTTATTGTACTTGACTGGTCAATTCAAGCCCTTTACATACCAGCTCACAATAGAGAGGTCACCTCCCTGGGGTAAAAAACCTTTAGCTGCCACCATAAGATGTCATATCAGTCAATGTTGCAAAAAAGAGTAAATAAGAGAAGGCAGATAGGTAGGGGTATGACATAAGACCATGTAGTGGGAGCCGGACCAAGAACAGCCATACAAAACGAGAGAAAAACAAAAGAAAAGAAAAACACAAAAATGTACTGTGAAAATACAAAACAGAGTATTTAGAACACGAAAGCACAGACAGAAGCCAGAAATGGCTCCCCAAACAAGCTGCAGTTATGAGGGAATGCTTGAAGTCTACTCAGACTGAAGAAGTCACCTGTTTGAGTGACGAAAAGTTTCTAAATAAACTTCTGATCCAGTTGAACAGATTCACCTCTTTTTGTGATTCGCTTACCTGGATTATCGAGCATAATAATAATAATAATAATAATGATTCCCTTATCAGAACCCGCAAGGGGAAATTGGTTCTCTGCATTTTTGACCCAACCAAATATATAGGAGCAGTGAGCTGCCAACATATGGCGCCTGGGAGCATTTAGGGGTTAAGTGTCTTGCTCAAGGACACCTCGATATGCTGTATGCAGGACCGGGAATCGAACCTACAATCTTCCGATTGCCAGGTGACCGCTCTACCCACTGAGCTATGCCGCCCCATGCATCAAGACAAGCTGCAGTTATGAACATTTTAGTATCTTTCAGAACTCCAAGAAGCTATAAGCTCCAATAGAGACTTGTGATAGTAATAACACACATAGCATTGAGAGAGAACTAAAACAAATCATATTACAAGGCTGTGATATCCACAAGGCTGAAGCTGCGGCCCAATTATACAGAAACTTTAAATGGCCTGAGTGAGCAAGAGCAAGAAAGGACGGGGGCCAGTTCATGAACAGAGGAGGTAAAGAGTCAACATTTCCCCCATTTCCATTTAAATTAACTCCACTGTCAAACCTGGGGCCACATCAGCCTACCTTCACAAGTTATGGCACCTCTGCATGGTTATTAGAAGCGACGTTATTCACCTCGGTGGGAGTTCCGTGAATCGGTGGATGCTGCTGGCTAAAGTGTTCAGCTGCAGCTGTATTATTGAATCTTTGCTGTTCCCTGTTCAGTAGAGTGATCCTCAGATAGCCCAGGGAGAAGAATACATAGTCTTTGACCAAATAATTCCCACGCAGCAAGTGATTGACATCAGTAAATTCCTCACATTTCTTAGATTGAGTGGCCATGAAGTCGGGAAAGATATGACCCGTCTGCAATCATGTCGCCCATCTCCCTGGCTTTGCGAAGTAGAACGGCCCTGTCCTTCTGATACAGTAGTTGTAAAATCACTGGCTGTGGTGCATTGTCACTCTTCGGTTTAGGACATAATTCTCTGTGAGCATGATCAATGGCTGGTTCAAAGCTAAGATTCAGAATATCATGCAACCATTTAGTTAGCCAGCTACTTGGTTGAAGACCCCCTACCCTCTGTTGGTGTGCTTGCCTTTGGTACAAATGTCCCAGATTTAGTTCCCAGTCGAGCCCCCTAAATTTGCTACGATAATTTGTACGAGTTGTACAGCATTGACAAAACTTTTCAAGATAACTAATCAGTCCATGTGCTGTAAACACTCCTGCTCAAACATCCTCTTGTTGATATGAGTCAACATAGCGGCGTACTTAAAAAGCGTCATAGGTACGATGTATTTACCTTTCGGTCATCAATATAATCCATCTTTATTTCCTCATCCCCCCTGTCTATGTCAGTTTCTCTGTTCTTTTTGTGCATTGTCTTGCATGGTTTTCAGCAAGTCTTTGTCAGATGTGTCATTTAGCAAGTAGTTGTCTGTGTCTTCAGGTGGTGGTTTGTGTGCCACTTCATTGGCTACTTCATATGTCTTGGTGTTCCCTACTAAATCTGGGTCTATGTTTGTAGTGTGTGCTGCACATTTGCTTGTAGTTACCATTACTTTTGGTCATAAGACTTTTTCCAACAGCTGCAATATGTGGTCTGAATGGAGAATAGTTTGGCCCAATTCTTCCATTGTGCTGCGAACACATGAAAGGTATTAAATGCAGATGCACTATCCGTCCACACCACTGCTCTTCTGTTTCTCCCCAGTTCACACACCTTGATGAGTGCCATTAGTTGTTCTTTTTGTGCAGACTAATGCCTACGAGGTATTTCTGCCCACATGACTGAGTCTGAGTAACCACTCTGAATCCTGTGGCATTGGACCCATTGGGACTTTTTTTTAGCATGACTCATCCACAAACATGCTTATGTCTGGGTTCACAAAAAGAGATGAATCATTTCAACTGGATCAGAAACTTCTGATCCAGTTGAACTGATTCACCTCTTTTTGCGATTTCCATACCTGGATTATTGAGCATGTATCAAGACATTATGTCTGGGTTCTCAATTGGCTCATCTTGTAGATATAGTTTTGCTCTGATCTTGCCATCTGTTATGAACTCATAATCATTTGGTTCTCCCTCGGAGGCAACTGGCAATAGAGTTGAAGGATTCAGAGTTGAACATCTCTCAATGAGGACTTCAATGATGACATCTGGTTGCACAAGCAACACAACCATACAGGCTAAGTGTCTTGCTGCTGAAATAAATGTAAGCGACTTTTTGTGCTAATAATAGTACTGACACGGCCTGTGGTACTCTCAATGTTAGTTGTTGGTAAGGTACCATTAAAGGCATTTAGCAGACACTCTTATACAGAGCGACTTACATCAAATGTTGGAGCTCTACACTACCATAGCTGCTGCAACCACTGCTTGTTAGCAGGCTGGCATTGACTGCACAACTGCATCTAAGCATCCTGTAATAACCTAAAGGTCTCATTTTCTCTCCAATTTTTTTGAACTACTACTGATGCCATGTCCCCATTTCTGGCATCTACTGTTTGGCCAAATGGTTTGTCATAGTCAGGCAGAGCCAATAGTGTTGAAGAGCAAAATTCTCTCTTTAGACGTTCAAATCGTTTACACACTTCAGGGGTCCACTGGATTTTATCCATTGGAGCTATGGGTGTGTTATAAGTTAACTACATCAGCAAAGCTGTCTTGTTTAAGGGGCAGCATAGCTCAGTGGGTAGAGCGGTTGTCTGGCAATTGGAAGGTTGCAGGATCGATCCCTGGTCCTCCATACAGTATGTCGAGGTGTCCTTGAGCAAGACACTTAACCCCCAACTGCTCCCCGAGCGCCATATGTTGGCAGCTCACTGCTCCTATACATAGGTTGGGTCAAAAATGCAGAGAAATCCAAATTTCCCCTTGCGGGACTGATAAGGGAATCATTATTTTTTATTATTATTATTATTTTTAGAATAGCATAGTATCCATTGTTGACAAAAATGAACCATGCCGAGGAATTGCATCATATTCTTCTCATATTCACTGGTTTAGGTGCTTTTAAGATAGCTTATTGTCTATCAACATTAACTGCCTTTCCATATTTGTTTGGCATGTGTCCCAGATACACAACCTATTTTTTCCATTATTGTAACTTTTTCTTACTGACCATATGACTATTGTATAGAAATTTAAGTAGTGCCAAGGTATCTTGTTTACTGGCGGTCTAGTTTGGACTGCACAACAGGATATCATCCATGTAGCTTCATTTCTAGCTTCTCCCTGGTGGGTCAAAATGTGCAAGGTTTGATGAAGTGGCTTGTGAGAATATTGCAGGAGAATCACAGTAACCTTGTGGTATCCTGATATATATATACACTTTTTCCATTGGAATGTGAATCTAAACCAGCGTCTGAATTCCTCTGCTGGTGGGAGAGTAGAAAATGCATTTGCAAGATCAATGATAGTGAAATACTTCTCATATGCTTCAATAGTATTTACTAATATACTTGAACATGAGACACACAGTGCGCAAGGAATTATAGCATTATTAACAGATTGTTGGTCCAGCACCATTCTCCCCAATGTGGAGGGTGCCGCTGTCTTTACCGGCGTAGTAGAGTTTTTCCTGGACCTATGATATCGCCTCAGGTGCTGTGACTCCTTGTCTACGAGGCTCAGCAGCTCAGTAGATATGGATCTGGGTCCCCTAGCGATGAGGTCTAAACTCCACCAGCAGGTGGGTATTCCCTCTCCCATTATATCAAATAACCCTTCATCTCTATTTCCAGTCCAAATTGCCTTCATACCTTTCTTGGTTGGTATTACCTCTATTTCTAGGTCTTTCATGACCTCTTGCTCTAGCAAATTTACTGGACAAATATTAGACCATAGGTAATTTCCAGAAGTCCGTTTGCCTGTCCCTGGATCCACCATGAGTGTGGATCTAGGTTTTCCTTTTTGTCTTCTCCCTATGCAGTGGGGAGCGGTAGATTGGGTGCGTCTTTTGCCCTAATTACAGTTCTACATACTCTTGTGTCACACAGGAATATTATTTTCTTCTCCATAACATTTCATCAATCCTATTTTGAAATATCTTCACAGGCAGGCATATTAGTCTCAGAATAGCTTTTATAGATATCTTGGCACACCTTCTCCTGTCCACATATATGATATGATGCATAAGGTATTTCTGGTAGAGTTCCAGAGAATCTTCTCCAAACTATTCCAATTTATTTTGATGATATTATCAAACTTTCTACTTGCTCTGAATCCTTCTCTCATTTCACCTCAAACCCTACATCTGGCCCTTATGATGTTTTCCACCCACATACACACAATGCCGAACTCCCAGGCATGCACTCTACCTGCTGAGCCATCACGGCCTCTTTTAAGAATGTGTGTAATAATTATATCATAATACATTACTAACAACGAAAAATGGAGGGGAGAGAGATTCCCATAATTCTTCATTGATAAAATGTACAAACGTAAATTTTAAGTTTCTCTCTAGCCATTATGATTGGGATTTCACAGCACTTGGAAAATGAGGACAATAAGCATGAGCTTGTTAAAAGCCATGGTTGGCTATAACAAAGGGAGCCCTTGGCCCCAAATTGGAAAGCCCTGATTTAAACAAAGTGTTTTCTCCCTCAGTATATACATATATCTTCATGAGCCTTGAAGTGTGTTAATGACAGTGTTGATCAGATTACTTTCTCTGTCTCCATTAGCCAAAGTGTGGGTAGTTAGCTAGCATTGACCTGTGACTACACATATATACAATCCACATGCATACACACAGACACATGTGCACACACACACTCATGCGAACATGGTATTGGCTTGGGTGTTTTGTGACCTCTTTTCCTCCTTTGCTGACATCTCACTCATTGATTTTTTTTAACCTTCCTCTTCAGCAACCCCCTTTCTCTCCCTCTTTTGCTATCCTAATATTTCCTTTTCTCCCTATCATCATTCAACTTTTCTCTCTTTCTCAAGTCTATCATTCCAATCTCTCTTTAAACTTTCAACTATTTTTCTGTCATCCCTTCCTGTTCCTTTATTCCCCTCCTTGTTGGTTTCTCTCGTTATTCCATTCTCTCTTCTCCCGTGATTATCCACTTTCATTTATTAGTAGCCATAAAGGCTATAAAAGAGGTCAATCACCTTCTGTGTCAGTTTCTTGGGACAAACAAGACAGACTTGTGTGTGTATGTGCATGTGTATGGATGTGTGCATACATGCATGCATATGTATGTTAATATCTGTATGTACAGTTATGGATATATATCTGTATGTATATGCTTGTCTATGTGTGTGTGTATCTGAGCTTGCATCTGTGTGTCTAAAGGCTTTTGGTGTATGGACTTTTTTCCTGAGTGGCCGCAGTCCGGTTAATCTGACAAGGTCCTGGTAGTTTTTACTTTGTCTCTGTTGGCACTGAAGTCATTGAACCCTTTCTCCCTCCTTCTTATTGAATCTCTTTAGGCCTGCCCATATCTGTCTTTTATTCGCTTATTTTAACATCTCCATGGCCATTTTCCTATTATTTCCCCCTTTCTCCCTCTTTCTCTCTCACAACTTTTCCCTCTTTGTATTTCTGATGAAATACTAGCCAGATGTTTTGTTTTCCATGTAGTCTTTTCCATCCATAAAGGCTCATCTATCTGACCTGCTACTGATCACATTCAAACACCACCTAGCGTTTGATTATTTTCCCCCTCTTTTTTCTATTTAAACCATTGAGTCTCATCCTCTCTTGCTCTCATCTCTTGGTTTCTCTCTTTCCCCCAATGTTGTCTCTTCATCTTGTCTTTCCATTTAAAGAAGGCAAATCCCTCTACCAGTGTTTCAACTATTTTCCAATGTTGTGCTGAAATGTGTGCCTCTAAAGCACATAGAAACAAAGATATAGAGGGGGTAAGAGACAGGGCTCTGTTGTGGATTTTGTTTTGAAATATGAGCTGATATATCCTTCAGACTGCTCTACTCCAAACAGCCATCCAAGCTAAGAACAAAAATAAACCTTCAGCATCGGGAAAATTGTCCTGTGTAATTCCAAATTAGACAGCTGACACCAAAATCACTTTTGATAATTTATTTTTTTATTCTTTTTTGCTATGTTCAAGCAAAAAGATGTGTCTGGACGGATCCATTTAAAACAACTCTAGTGTGTTATAGCTTATATCATTAATTTGAATCATTTTATGTGGATTATCTAGTTGTCCACTGTTCTGCTGCTCTTTATCAAAACAGCAAAACATCATCGAAATGTGCTGTCAGGGATGAATTGTCATGGCGGAAGAAAAAAAACCCCAGATAAGCAGCATTGTTTTATATTATTTAAGGAAAAGTGTGATTTAAGGGTTTGCTCTGACACAGTGCTCTGTCCCAAGTATCAATCTCTTAACTAGGATGTGTTTAATTTTAGGGCAGCACTGGAAACATTAGAACAAGACTTTTGCCATTAGAAAAATCATTACATTACAACTGATATCAATAGTTTCCTCATAACTCTCATATAATACATTGATGGCTTAATATTGATTGATAATCTAATCAATAATCTCTAAATTGTCATATTCATTTAAGATCAAACCATCCATCAAACTGAACTTACTATGATGTCTAAATTGGCTTGTTTTTGACAGCTTAGTCCTAATTTATTCATTTATTTATTTTTGTAAGATTACGCTTTCAGATCCTTGTAATGAATTTCTTGAAACTTGGGCAAACCAGGGCTCCCAGTATTTTAAAATACACCAAGAGCAGCACAGTGATCCAAATGACAAAGATGCATAGTGGGAGAGAAAAGAAGGGATTGTATGAGATTTAGTTCATTCTCTCATACTTTGACATGGGGTGCAAAAGCTTCTGTATCATTTCATCGAGATGTGTATGATGGATGTTTACTAACTGTGCGTGAAGGCTAAAGGGTAATTGTATTTTTTATAGCCTGGATCTTAATCCTCTAGTTTTGGTTTTGCCAGGGTGCATGTTAGCTATGACATCATTTTGCTCCCATGCATCATTGTGTAGACCCCAGACATATAAACACTGCTGGACACCAGTTTACAAAACTGTATAACAGGGCAATAAAATACAATTATTCTGTCCCCTGTGTGTCTGAACACAAATTTACAGCTAGCTAACAGGCTTCAAGAGAAAGTCGGAGGCTGGAGTAAATTTGAATACATGTTACAATTATCGTCATTTTCATGAATGATTTTTATAATACTGAAACAATTCAAAATGATTTCATGAATCATAATATTAAAATGACATCATACATCTGCAGACCTAAAATGATGAAATTAACAGCTACAAAGTTATAACGTATAGATACCACATTCAAGTGATGTGTAAATAGCTGTACATAACTTGTAAATATATTGTAAATAATGTACATAAAGTTTACCACTTAAAAAAATACTAATAGAAATGGTACTGCATACTTGCAGTAAAGGGCGCCATGGCTCAGTGGGTAGAGTTGTCGACTGGCGATCGAAAGGTTGCAGGTTCGATCCCCACACCTTCAGAGAAGTATGTCGGGGTGTCCTTGAGCAAGACGCTGTTCCCATAACTGCTCTATCCTGTGATAGACTGGCAACCTATACAGGGTGTACCCCACCTTTCGCCCAATGGGAACAGAGATAGGCTCGAGTTCCCCCGCGACCCGATTTCGGATAAACGGTTTTCAATGGATGGATGGGTGGATACTTGCCCTAGGAAGGCTTTCAAATAGCTATTAGATCAGGAAATACCATAGCTACCCATAGTTTAACATTGCCAGTTGCTTTCTAAGGCACAAACGGAGGAAGGAAATGATAGGATAACTGGAGCTGCAAGCTGACCACATTTCATGTAACTGAAATTTTCTGGTTGAAATCTGAACTAGGACCTGGCTGTGTCATATGACTAAAGCAACCAATGAAAAGGAAATAGCAGGGAGTAAGCAAGAGAATAATGAAATACTCCCAAATGACCACTAGGGGGAGAAATACACAAAAAAGGAAGGGAGGAAGGAAGGATTCCCTTATCAGTCCCGCAAGGGGAAATTTGTTCTCTGCATTTTTGACCCAACCTATTGTATAGGAGCAGTGAGCTGCCAACATATGGCACTCGGGGAGCAGTTAGGGGTTAAGTGTCTTGCTCAAGGACACCTCAACATGCTATATGCAGGACCGGGGATCGAACCTGCAACCTTCTGATTGCCAGACGACCGCTCTACCAACTGAGCTATGCCGCCCCCATGAAAAAGATGCAACGTTCTTGCAGAACTTGACAACAATCATAAGAGCCGTTTCAACAAGTCTGATTTTGCTCAGTTATATAATCCACGTATTTGAACGTACAAATGGAAATAATATTCAAAGTCGAAAATCCAAATGTGAAGTATTATCAACAAAGGTGGATTTCCTTCCTGAGGTCTTTTTGTTTCCACCCTCTTACTCACTGCAGACAGTAGTACTCAGAAACAACCTTTCTAGCTAGAAGTCATAGATAATGGATATTAGCTGTCTAATTGAGGAACTAAGAGTCATCGTTTTTGAAAGAACAGACTGGATCGTGGTTCATTGCTCAGTAAGGTATGGTTGTAAACCTTTGTCCAGCAGCTGTCATATGTCCAAGATCTCCACAAAGAATCCATGAGCAAAATTGAATAACTGATATGCATTTTTTGTTGGCTTTATCTCACTTTATGACTTGAACTAAGCATTTGACAAGTAAACTTATAGCATTTATTCTACAAGACTATGATAAATCACATTCGGAGCCTTGCAAAGCTTATTTGTAAAAATATACACTTGTGTTGATCCTTGGCCTCCATTTTCTATCTCCTTCTTTCTATTCATATCTCTGACCTAAAAGGAGTTGTTTGGTTCATGTGATATCCTGTCACATGATGGAAGCCAAAAAACTAAACTCTGTCCTTTGCTATAACACAATGATGGTAAGAAAGTGAGCATTGAATCTTTGGGGTGGGGGACTTTAGGATTTTTTTCAAGTCTCATGGGACACGTTCTTTTTAACCATTCTACCCAGCAACAATGGCATACTGAGGATTCCATGAGAAATATTAATAACTATCAGGGCTCCAGTGATTTCAGCAGCAGCAGATCCAGTGACAGCTGCCTGTAGGAATTTTATCTCACTTTTGTCTCTTCATGATTTTCCTTGACAGGTATACTCTATTTACACAACATTTCAAGGACGAAAACAAAAAATAGGACATCATCTGTTTATGATTTGTTACTGTCAAAAGTTTGAATCTCAAGCAAGTTATTTTTTGTGTATTTCCCCCCTTTTTGTCACTGGTTAACACATAACCATTATAAATTT
>OMLC01096161.1:0-10902 GCA_900302585.1 Regalecus glesne | reverse complement strand
TTCAGTGTATCTCTGTGTCATGCCGTTGGGTGTTTGAATCCCAGCTGCACCGTTTCCAACCACGGCCAGAGGTCCATATTTAGTGGGTCATAACTGGCTAAGCCTCACATGGGTATAAGGGTTAGGTTGGATAAAGTATTGTGGGTTCACTAGTGTCCCCCTCTGGGTGGTCCAGGCCTCTTGGTTAAGTGAAGGGAAAGTACTCTGCTTCATTCTCCTCTGACGGCCAAGCACTGTGCTTTCCCCACCAGACCATGATGTGTGGACTAGTGAGGGCTAGTGGTCATGTGACTTGGAGGAGACACATGCTACCACTTCCTCCTTCCTGTTGATGTTCTAGACTAGAGGGTTAAAAGTTACTGACCCAGCAGTAGGCAACTCGGGGAATTCAGGTCAGGATAAAGGGGATAAAATGAAATTTAAAAAAAAGACAACTGAAGTTCAGCAAACAGTGATCCGAACCCTGTTTTCCAGATCCAGTGGGCAGGTAATCGATATGTCTATAGATGGGGTTTTTCTGATCGAGAAACGAGACAATAAATTGGAGACGCTTGAGTCAAGTCAAGTTTATATGTATGGCACAGTAAGAGTTACAGTTTCCAAAGGTCTTTTACACATCCACAGTTCAAAACAGGTGGACACAACGAATAGATAACCCTCCATCCCTAGATCCTCAAATAAGAGGGTAGATCCAAGGGTCTGGCTTTCCCCTTACAATGAGAGAAGACGTTATCTACCTGGGATGATTTCCTTGAAAATTTTCCACTGGGGGTGTCGGCGTTCTCTCAAACCACAGGAAACATGCTCTCTCTTATGGCTCGTGATAGGTCGCCTGGTCCTCGATTCCCTATTAAAAATGGGAAAAGCGAGGGATGGAGTCAAAGGAAGGTAAATAACTAAGGGTAACTGGGCTACAGATGGGCCGGTAAGGCCAACAAGCTGTGTCTCATTTTCACACAGAGATATAACGAGAACCTGCTGGGGTGTCTGTAAGCCCAGGCCTGTAGGATCAGCTTACCTCTCTCTTAAGCAGCAAACATTTACTGCTTGTAAAACGGCACTCTTAATGGGGGCTGTGTGGTATCTGTGTCGGGAGAGGTAGGCATCGCAGCATAGAAAATAAAGCCTTGTGCTCCGTTGGCCTCGTAGGCAAAACGGGGCTGGGTCCAAGCCCCTTTTGAATCCCTCTCCTCATTTATGGCTTTTATTTGTTCAATTTTTGAAGAAAAAAAAGTTTGAAGTTGTCTCTGATGTTGGGGTGGCATAGCTCAGGAGGTAGGGCAGTTGTCTAGTAGTCAGAAGATTGTCGGCTGGATCCCTGGTTCCTTAGGACAGCTTGTCAAAGTGTCCTTGAGCTAGACAATGAACCCCCTGACTGCTTTGGATGACAGAACAAAGCCTAGTGGCTAAATCTGGGATATTTACATTCTAAATGTTCATTAATATGCACCGTCTCTATAGAGATCACTGTTATTATGACTATTATTGGACCGTGGTAGCTCAGTGGTAGAGCGCTTGGTTCGGGAACTGATGAGGCTGTGGGTTCTAACCCACCACAGGGTGTCAGGAAGGGCATTCGACCTTAATTCCCCCAAGCTACATCTAAATCTGTCCAACCCCATGATGTGAGGGACTAATCCTAAAATGAACCTCATTATGATGATGATGAAGATGATTATTAGTATTGCATAATCTGCCATCCAGTAAGAGTTCCTTTACAGCCCATCACATTTAGTTACCCGAGGAACAGTTGCCATCGGATCTGGTTACCATCAAAACTACAGATCCGACCCAGCTGACCCACCGTGTCTCTTGCAGGACCGAGGGGCTTCCAGTTGCAGGTCAGAAGGGAGCTCAAGCACTTAAACAATCTTACGGGTGTTCCTGCCAAGACCGGGATGGATTTAAATCCCTTCGAGAGATAGGGGGGGGGTAACTGTCCTGTTGCAATTGCAGCATAATGTCTGCGGCCTTTGAAAGAGAAGAGCAAAGTAACCATCAGGCCTGTGGTCCCAGGACCCATATCCATCCTGTTCCTCTTTTAAAAAAAAACAACTTTATTCAACCTAACCCTTATCCCCATGTGAGGCTTAGCCAATTATGCCCCACTAACTATGACGCTCCAGCCCTGGTTGGAAACAGCACAGCTGGGATTCGAACACCCAACATCATGATGCAGACATGTGCTAAAGATGGCTTTAACCCCCTACACCACCAGAGGCCCCCATGCTGTTATTTCTGATGCGTCTGAGGGATATCTGTCCTATGTGAAGAAGGGTCGGCCATCACTTAACCAGGAGGAGGACCTAGGGATAAATCTGTCACCATATGACAACGCCGTGAGTGAAGCCGTTCCTGAATCTTCTGTGAATGGGACGTAATACCACGGTAACCGTAGTTAATAGTTACGGCTGCTCGCATGTCAAACTGACGCTACCGTGTTGCTTATAGGAACGAGCCGTCAGCCGAGACAGGAAAAAGTCCCCTGCGTGAGAGATGAACTGATAACACTCAACGCGGTGTCCAGATGAACTGATTCACCTTCCTGGAATATCTTGCCTATGTTCACAAATTGTGGTATTTTAACATGTTATTAAAGATGCAGGGAGTAAAACGACCCCCTCCCATGCATGCACACACTTTCTTTAGGCCATCCATGGATCCTGCAGGTGCACGTCAAAGGGGAACTCTATCAAAATGAACTCCACAGCTGTCTCCACTATTCACCCTTAATCCTCTCAAAACATGGCTTCATGCTCTCTCGAACCCTATCCCCGTAGAATAAACAGAGCATCATGGAAATTAGCTCAGACCCCGGGGTTATGTCAAGTGAGGAGGAGCCAGAGCAGATGGTGACCGGCGGAGCTACTCGTTAAACCAGCAGCCGCCGATGTAAAATGGACAGCTCCAAGGTGACGTACTGCTCCACCGTCCTGCCACAGACCCTGGCAGACAGCGGCGTGTACCGCACGTGCATATGGTCTCCGAGTCGTGTTATGAACAGCCTCTCTCTTGACCTCCTCCACACCCGATGCACGGGAACTGCCCTGCAGCCGGCCTCCACCTGCAGGTTTTTTTTAAATCTCTTTTTATCCCACCCAAATTGCCCACGGCTGTGTCGCTTCATTGCCCCTCTAGAACCTCAACAGGAAGGAGGAAGTGGTAGCATGTGTCTCCTCCAAGTCACATGACCACTAGCCCTCACTAGTCCACACATCATGGTCTGGTGGGGAAAGCACAGTGCTTGGCCGTCAGAGGAGAATGAAGCAGAGTACTTTCCCTTCACTTAACCAAGAGGCCTGGACCACCCAGAGGGGGACACTAGTGAACCCAGAATACTTTATCCAACCTAACCCCTATACCCATGTGAGGCTTAGCCAGTTATGACCCACTAACTATGGACCTCTGGCTGTGGTTGGAAGTGGCACAGCCGGGATTCAAACACCCGACTGTGTGACACAGAGATGTACTGAACATAAGTGTCTTATCCCCCCACAACACCGGAGACCCTACTCTCCAGCAGGTTTGGCCACCGCGAGTTGCTGCTGTCGGGAGCAGATGAAGAGAAACCGCCAGACGAGTCACAAGTGGACCAGAAGGGTTCAGCTGGAGCAGTGCCAGGTGTAGCGTCCTTTTTCAAGCTCAATGCTCCAGGTAGTTGAAAAGGTCAAAGTAGGTTGAATCAGGCCATCTGGATGCAGGTTTGGTCGAGACGTACTCCTGTGTTTTGAACCCTGCTTCCAGACGACCTGATTCAACCCGTTTTGAGCCAACAGGAACGTTCACATCTCGCTCCTATTCTGAAATCTCTCTGCTGGCTGCCAATTAGTGCTGGGATAGGTTGAAAGATTACTCTACTTACTCAGGAATCTCTGAATGGATCTTGCTCCAGACTACATTAATGACACGTTGCATCACAAGCATGTTCCCGGTAGAGGCCTCAGATCCACAGACCGTCTTCTCAGAACTAACGCACAAACACAAACCAACACTCACGGTGAAGCAGTGTTCGGTATGTGGTCTTAGACCAAGCAGCGGTTTCCCCACTTGAGCTGAGAACACTTACGTTGACAGCAGTTTTCAAAAGATGTCTTCTCTACTCTGGGTGAGCAGCCCTGTACCGTCCCGGAATGGTTGTCGGCCCCGACACTCTTATTCCCCCATTCTTACCTTTCCTTGTGTTCAGGGGTGGCATGGCTCAGGAGGTAGCGTGGGTCAAATTGCAATCGGAACGTCGCCGGTTCGATCCCCGGCACCAACGGAAAGCATGTTGAAGAACCCCTAACTCCTCCCTGGGCATGTCAGCTGCCCGCTGATCTGATTCAGTGCGAGTTAAATACACAGGGCAGATTTCATTGTAAGAATATAATGGCCAAATAAAGTTGCTTTCCTTCCTTCCCTCTATTTTATTATTTAAAAAGTAAATGAACTTATTTTTATATGACACTTTTCTAGTCTAGCGACCACTCAAAGCACTTTACAGCGTATGCCTCACATTTACCGAGCATGGGGGATTAAGGTCGGATGCCGTTTCCTGATGCCCCACAGCGGGATTGAGCCCGAAACGCCCGGCTTGGAAGCGCAAACCGCTGCTTTCCTCTTTTATCATTGTGTTGCATTACCTAATGTTATCTGTGCACGTTTGCTTAATGTTAAGCACATTGCATTGCATTTGAATGTGCAAAAATGCTCCGTGTAAATAAAGTTTGGATTGATTGGTAAAGCATGACACCCTGCTATCAGGCCTTCTGACCATGTGTGCTTCCATCCTGGGTAGTCCAGTAGCCTCCAGTGCTTTGCAGGCTGTTGCACTTCGCCAACATTGTGCAGAATGCCTTGATGTGTGGCCGCCCTGGTTTGTGTGGAAAAGGAATGGCCCTAAGCTAAGGGGAGGAGTTCCATCCATCCAGACATCCATCATCACGGGTCATGGAGTCATGCTGGAGCTATGAAGCATGGGGAAACATCCTGAACCCTTGACTGTTGCATCTCAGCGCTTGAGCAGTTAGGGGTTCAGTGTCTCGCTCAAGGACACCCCAGCATGCTTTCTGAAGGAACCAGGGATCGAACCACCGATCTTTTGATTACTAGATGACCGCCCTACCTTCTGAGCTGTGCCCCCCTCCCCTCCACAGGGAGGGAATGGTTTTTGCTTTTTTGTGTTAGCTTGTAAAAATCTTTTTTTTCAATTTATATAAAAAATAATCCTCTTTTTTCCCCACCCGAATTCCCCGACTTGCTTATGGCTGAATCTGTTGCTTTAGTGCCCCTCTAGAACGTCCACAGGAAGGAGGAAGCCGTAGCATGTGTCCCCTCCATGTCACATGACCACTAGCCCTCACTAGTCCACACATCACGGTCTCGCGGGGACACTAGCAAACCTAGAATCCTTTATCCAACCTAACCCTTAAACCCATGTCAGGCTTATCCAGTTATTCCCCACTCACGTTGGACCTCTGGCCGGGGTTGGAAACGGTGCAGCTGGGATTCTAATGAGTTAAAAATCATTTTAGACACTCAACCTGTCTCCTCAACCCCCTGTGGTGTCCTCAGATCTCAAGAGAAGGGACCTCAGCCTGGGGTCTTCGACAAACAGCCCCTAGAGGTAGGTTGGCGCTAGTGCACACGTGTACCACAAGCCGACATGCAGGACATCTCCAGTGCAGCATCCACTATTCTATATCCCATGCAAAGCAAATCAGCTGACACAGCTTAACACGTCAAGCCAGCAGCACATCACTCAGATGGATTCGATGACCGAGTCAGTGTGTGAAATCTGGATCTCTCCCTGAGGACCATCCATAGTTTCCATAGAAATGGGTGGGTTTTGTCTTTCACCGTGACACAATCTTAACACCTAGTTTCAGGGTACCAAGTTGACCCCATCATTCATGTACATTCGGTCTTGTTTTACTATGGAAAGAACAGCCAGTGGAGCAAGGCCTTTTCCAGCATTTCCTCTTCATCCCCTCCCGCTAAAACTTTGGCTCACTCAGGGCTGTAAAACTTTTAACAGCAGGTCTAATTCACCGCAATGGCTCTCTTTTTAAAAAAAAACTGGAATACCTTTTCCCTGACATTTAAACATTTGACTGGTATCAACCGTTAAAGTAAATGGAGCAGGTGCTCAGCGGGACTTTTATGGGGTGCCTGATCAAATACCCAAAGTTGGCATGAGTGCGAGATATCAAATACAAACATGATGCTGATGTTTTAGAACAGATCGATATTTGTCAGAGATGCTAATATGAGTGTTGACCTGTCCAGGGGGGGGTTCCTCCACCTCTCACCATGTGTGTGCTGAGATAAGCCCCACCATGACTCCACGACCTGACTTTGGATAAGCCGTTGATGATGGATGGATGAATAGATGGTCGAGAGGGGGGATGGATGGATGGATGGATGGATTCTAACGTCATCACAGTTGTTTTGTGTATGTGATGCTTTACCCACAAGATGGCCGTTCAGGTGTGTTAGGTCTGACTGCACGCTGGGCCATAGTGACGCGGGGATTGGACGTGGTCTTACCAAAGTAAGAAGCGCCTGCAGACCTTGTATAACTAATTTAAAGCTTCTTAGATGAGATATTGTTCCAATTCTGTGACCTCCCCCTCAGTGCCTCAGCGCGTTCTGTCCTGCAGAGCCGGAATGAAGGCAAGGCCGCAGGCCCTCAGAGGTCCACACCAGCATCCCGGTGCTGCTTTGCTGACATGTATGCGGAAATTTCCCCTTCGTTTCTCAACCGCAATTGGGTTTAATCAAGTGAAGAGACCCTCAACGGCCTCAAATTATAACGTATGAGCCATCATTCAGTGCCACATATCACATTTCCTTAATCCACACAGCAGAGCAGCCGCAGCGTCAGAGGTGATTAAGCAGCGTCTCAACACAAACTGTGGTTTCCATTACAGATTCAGCTTCATGCACAGCCTCTGTAAATCACTGCTGCTCGCATCAGCTGGACCTGCAGTGCACGATGACAAGCTATTAGTCAAACGCGGGAGAATGGGAAAAGGGGAAACAATGGTACAATTAAGATTCATTCATTTATTCTTTTTTCCCCACTTCCCCTGCAGAAACATGTTGTCAGGTCTTGAGAGTAACCATTCTACTGTCTGTGGACCAGACCCGCTCAAGGGGGGGTTTAGAGTGGGGGGCTGCATTGTTAGTCAAAGCTTTAGTTTCACCCCCCTGGGTAATGTGAGTGAGGGTCTGGTTCTCACACCAATGTAAACAACGCTTCATCATATGGGACTAGCCTGCCAAAGGCCCCGGAGAGTTTCACTCCTGCTCATTCTGATTAAGTGGTGCATCCATGAACTGAGCCAATGCCCATCTTTACTATATCTCAGCTTATTCACTTCCCCTGAAAGGGAAAAGCTGATGGATCATTTTTGTGCAGATGTGCCACACGGGGCAGCGGAAGGTAACATGCTGACATCAGTTATGGAAGAATATCAGTTTTGTGATGATGGACGGCAGCAGAGGTGGATGGATGTAACGGAGAGCCACACTCACTGGTGTGACAGTAAAATGTGCAATGCAAAAAAAAACCCAAAAAAGAAAGTCTCAGATGAGTGACGGAGTTCTCCATAAGGTTCACCTGATACGAGGCGCGCTGTATGGATAAGACATCTTTACGCCCCAAAAAAGCCAAGACTCCTCCCAGACATGCCTCCAAGAAAAGCTGCTGTTACACCAGAACCGGGCCACTCACACAGACTCCCCTACCGCACGATCCGATGCCCGAAGCACAGCGCAGATTTTAGCCTATCAGTTCAACGCTGACATCCCCCTCCCATCAGCAGAATGAGAGGCTTTCTCCTTACGGCGGTGTGGCTGCTGACCTTCCCCTCGCACATGGAGGCTCTGCACGGACTATACAACTTCGGCCAACCTGAACTATTCTACAAGAAGAATAACTGCAAGCCCATACCCGCAAACCTCCTCCTGTGCCACGACATCGAATACACCGAGATGCGCCTCCCGAACCTCCTCGGCCATGAGACCATGAATGAAGTTCTGCAGCAAGCGTCGTCTTGGATCCCGCTGGTCCAGAAGCAGTGCAACCCGGACACGAGGAAGTTCCTCTGCTCCCTCTTCGCCCCCGTCTGTCTGGACGACCTGGACGAGCCCATTCAGCCGTGCAGGTCGCTGTGCGAAAGCGTCAAACACGGCTGCGCGCCGGTCATGTCCGCTTTCGGCTTCCCCTGGCCGGACATGCTGGACTGCAGCAGCTTCCCCCTCGACAATGACCTGTGCATCCCACCTGCGGCCATCGACAATTTCGTGCCGGTCACCAAAGAGGGTAAGGCTGTTGTTGTTTTGCACTTGATGGTGAAGTGAGAGATGGACAAAGGTGCCATCCTCGAAGGTTTTTCATGCTCAAGTCGTCCTATCCCGGGGAGAGTCGTGTGTCTTGTCTCAAATGAGTTGTTTGTTTTAAAAAAATGAAACTTCCTCTTATTTCTAATGGGAGTAGTCTCCGCGACCCGATACCGAATGAGCGGTTGACGATGTATGGAGAGATGGATAATGGCCGAAGTGCGCGTCACTCTTGTTACAGATCAATAGTTAGCTTGTGTGTGAGACATGTTTGTGCAGCCAGTATACTTCTCTATCGATCCATCGATCGATCCGTCAACACATGCTGTAGTAGTGGATAAGCTATAAAACAACCGATCTAATAGCCCTCCCACACATTTCCCTCAGCATCCTTGATCAAGTCCTGTTCTTCCCATACAGTTCCCAGAGTGTGCGACGCTTGCAAGGAAAAGGACGAGAACGACATCGAGATCGTCGACAACCTGTGTAAAAACGACTTCGGTAAGTCACGTCCACCTGTTTCATTGTAAAAAAAAACAGCGTTTTCCGGTATCAACTTTATTCACTTTCCTTTTTTTTCAATCTCCCAAAACAAGCTCTGAAGATAAAAGTCAAGGAGATCTCCTACATCAACGGCGACACCAAGATCGTGCCGGAGAACAAGAGCAAGACCATCTACAAGCTGAGCGGCGTGACGGAACGCGAACTGAGGCGCACCGTGCTGTGGCTGAAGGACGGCCTGCAGTGCGTCTGCGCGGAGATGAGCGACATCAACGCCGCGTACCTCGTCATGGGCCAGAAGTTGGACGGCCACCTGGTCATCACGTCGCTGAAGCGCTGGCAGCGCGGACAGCGGGAGTTTAAGAGGATTTCCCGCAGCATCCGTAAGCTACAGTGCTAAAGAGGACCATCTCTCGCCTCTCTAGTCTAAGAACAACAACAAAATAAGCATCGGAGAGCTCTACCTTACTTTTCGTCGCTTTAAATGATCATCAACAGCTGTGTCGATTTGTGCTGTTGTTTCCTTCTTAAAAGCCTACTATTTTTCTCTTTTTGAAAGAGCTCCCTCAGCCAATCGCTGTTTTCGGATGCTGTGATGTGTCATCAGACACTCATTTACACACAAGCCTATCTCATGTTGAAACAATATCAAACCCCGCCCACCCTGCACCGTAAGCCCCCATCTGCTCCTGTCAGTCAGAGGCCAGCGCATGAATATTAACGAAGGCTAGACCGCTCCCTGAAAATTTTCCTGAGACAATTCTGAAAATTTGGAAGATAAACGTATAAAAAAGACGAATACTTTCACAGGAAAAATGGCCATCAAAAGTCTCAACATGCTAGTATTTTAAACGGGAATTAGTTTAAGTCGATGTGTACGACATTTACCGCTGAATGGCATATGAGTCGCGCCAAAATTCCAATTAAATGTGTCAATCGGAAAAAAATATCCCAAATGAGATCAGTGTTTCACAGAGAGTTCAATGACCCATTGATTTGTATTTCGTGGCCCACATGTTTTTTATGTTAGTACTCACAGATTATGTAGCAGTAATTTACTCGCAAGAGCCCTCTTTGATCATTGGCTAGCTTTGCCACTTTACTGCCGAGTCATGATCATACAGTTAGCTTCTCGTTTGCAACATGTTCTTTGTGAGAGAATCGCTGCTTCAAAATTCTTTCACATAGTGTTTAACTCGGAGAAACTCTTTGAGGTAACTTGGTATTTCAGCTGGAAAAGCAGAATGGAGTTTGGGTGAGTGAGCCATCGGTTGTCTTGTAACTCTGTGTACACTCAGCCTAATATTAACATACTTATTTTAGAAACTCCAACAGAAAAAATCCATATAAGAACTCAATACGAACAACCAGGCTCAAGCCATTTGTTAGCTCATACATTAACAAACCGATCAATAGAAAAATGGTGTTATGTAAGCGATTTACATGGTTGCGCTCCTGTTACGCACGTCTAGCGTCATAACGCAATGCGTGCTGACGTAATTCCTCTACTCCCCCTAAAATGGCGGCGTCATGGTCGTACTACGCCTTATCAGAGGTTGTTTTAGACCGAAGTTCTTCAAGAACGACACAGTAGTGGACGCATGGATGGCAAAGAAATAGGACATAACTTAGCTATTCAAATAACTTCACGAAAATAATAAGTTGAGTTGAGATTGACCGAAGCGTTGTACAAACTGGCCATGGCGTGGATGTGGGTGATGAATAAATAGGGGAATTGTCCACCTAACCAACAATGACATAAAGTTTGAATACTTCGTAAACATGGACTTCTGGGAATGTTGTTGAAAAAAGTCATGGCGGAGAGCTAGACAGTCTGACAGCAGTTAACAAGAAAGGCCCCTGTGCCGACCTGTACCATACAACTCATTCGACACATCTATTGGCACAATCACATAATAAAACCTTGATTTCATAAGCTAAGTCCAAGTGATCCAGAAGGGGCTGGTATAGGTGCAGGTTTTTGATATAACCAAGCATTTACACACCTGATTCTATTAATCAACCAGTCGTCTTCGGTAAGGACCTTAATTAGAAGAAGATTCACACTTGAGTATA
>OMLC01096160.1:0-11336 GCA_900302585.1 Regalecus glesne | reverse complement strand
ATAGGTTCAACGCAGATTATAGTTTCCATTGGCCTCGGTCAAGAAGCAAATAAAAGACAATAATTTCATTATTTCCTTTTTAACTTGTGTCTAAACATAAGGGCTACCCATATTCTGCAAATGTCACGACTAAACTTAAGGACTAAAACATTCCAAAGGTGTGTAAGAACAAATCTGTACATACAAATGATTGATGAATGCAACTCGATTTTCCCAAACACACACCAAAGCTTGGCCGGGAATGTTTGTTAAAGAAAAAGCCAATATTATTGGCTTGAATGGCTTTCCTTCCAATCACCAAGCCTCATCTCTATTAAATATTTGAGAAGGGAAAAGGCAAAGTATATGGTAACCCAATAGCAAAACTCCTGAAATACCCTCAAAGAATTATGGAAATCTTTGGGTTCAGCACAAACCTAGAATCAAGACAAATGGTGGGGATGCCAAATAGAGAAATTGTCATATTTCTGTTATCATTAGGAAAATGTTTTGAATTGTCTAAAAGACATTTTCACGATTGAGATCCTTTGACTAAGGAAAGCTTTTCTGTTAGAATTTGAAGAGTAATGGAAAAATCGATCTCTGTGGTAAACTCAAGTGTCTTGGAGGTCACTGAATATTACAAAGATCCAGCTTAAGGATTGAACCCTGGCTCTTGTGGTTAATAAATTATGAGTTCTAACTAACCAAACCCTCAGGACAACCTATAAATAGATTATTCATACAGAAAAAATGTCAGGATACTTACTCGCCTTTGATTCTCCCTGCAGCATAAGCTGCTCTCCACATGTGGCCTTGGAGTTGTTTGAGAGCTGTTGTCTTTCTGTCTGCAGCCATCTGCCACAGTACATTATCCACCACCTCCTTTATTGCCTTTTCCTCATCTGTGTGAATCGTCTGATCCAACTGATGCACAGCACATGCCCGGTTTTGCTTGATATCCTCCTCAACCTGTTGAGAGAGTCAGGCATTTCCACTAAACCCTTTTTAAGTGTGGGACAAAAATTGGCAAACAAATTATAAATCAATGACCCAGAAACCAAAACGGAACTGATGATGAAACCCCAGTTCAGTTTTTGTTTGATCAGTAGAGGGAAAAGAAATCATGAGAGTTGAAAGCAAATGTAAGAACAACACTTCTATACACTGGAATGAAATTGACATGATAGTCAAAAAATGCATTGATGGTGCAGCAAAACCACTAACTCACACATGTATCTTGTCATTTAAGAGGTAAATTCCCAAGCAAAATAAAAATGTCTAAATTATTCCATTATAAAAAAATGGGGATTGACACCAATCCCCATTTTTATTATTTGGTTCACCAATTTGCAAATTACAGGCCTGTTTTTTTACCTTCCCAGTTCACCAAGATACTGGAAAAAATCTTTACTGGCAGATAAGAAAATTAATTGAAAAGCAGAAATTACTGACTGATGGACTCAGACTCAGAACAACCAAATCAAAATCAACGGTGTGCATTGAATCAACTCTGAATTACTTACTGCATCAACAAACTGCATCAGTTTGCAGTATGAATATTTATAGATCTAAAACAAATTTGATACCATTGACACAATATATTACTTGATGAATTGGAAAGGTATTGGGTGGCATAGCTCAGTGGGTAGAGCAGTCGTCTGGTGATCAGAAGGTTGCAGGTTCGGTCCTCAGTCCTGCAGAAAGCATGTTGGTCGAGGTTTCCTTGAGCAAGACACTGAACATCTAACGGCTCTCCAGGCACCATATAGTAGGTGCCCATTGGCTAAAAGGATGGCTAAAATGTAGATAATTGCAAATTTCCCCTTAAGGGAGTCATAAGGGAACAATATTATTACAGTTAGAATAATTTTATTCACACACATACAAGGTTGATCAAATTTGTTCTCTGCATCCTATTGTATAGAATCAGTGAGCGCACAGTAAGGTATACTGAGTCTTGCTCAAGGATACTTCAACACAGTTCTCTTCACCTGCCGGGATCAAACCTGCAACCTTCTGATCGCCAGACAACCGCTATATCTACAGAGCCATGCTTCCTCCATGTTTATTCTGTTTATAAATTGAAAATGCAGAGTATGGTTTCAAGGTAGCTCAATGGTATGGTGTGCACTTTAGGAACTGATGACCCAGAGCTTGGGGGTTCAAACCAATCTCAGGACATCAGGAAGCTCCATCTAAATCCATGTCCACCCGCACAATGTGGGGACTAATCAGGACACATTAAACGGACACATAAACAAATGGTACATAAAGAGTATCAAATATATTGAAACTTTCCAATCCTGTGGACTCACCAATGATGGGAAGACCTACTGGCTTCAGGTTTGCTGCCATATAGTTGGGAGTGAAGGTGGAGGCTCGACAGAAAAGATCCCAGCAACAGAGAATGACTTTGGAGATGTGGAATGTGTCACCTCTATGGGAGGAGAACGAGCAGAAGTTTGTACGGGAGGTGGAATGTTACCAATGAGATCTAGTGGGGCTCACCTCTACACACAGCAACGACTTGGAACCAAACTCCTAGAAAAGGGGCTGGACTGTATTCTTCTCCGGAGTTGCCCAGGGTGAGAGGCGCTGGGCAGGTTTGGGGATACTCACAAGTCCCCAGCTGGGCACTGTTATGTTAGAGTTTGCCCATGTGGACAAGAGGGTATGCCTCCCTATGCCATAAGGTTATGGAAGGGAAAACTTTGGGTCCCTTGCAACTGTCACCTGGGACTCCTGGGATAACTTCTAAGGCCTCCTTCTTCAGTCTGAAAGATTCCCTGACCCCCAGTGTCCACCAGGGTGTTCAAGAGTTACCGCCCCTTGAGGCACCTATGACCTTAAGGCCACAGCTCATAACCCCAGCTTCAGCAATGGAAGCTTTCAAGTTCTCCCACTTTGGTTCAATTTCCCCCAGCCTCCATAGGAATGCCAGAAAAGCTCCATCAGAGTTGGGAGTTGAAGATCTCCCAGACAGGAGCCTCCTCCAGAGATTTCCAGTTCACTTGGAATAGTTTTTTTGGGCATAGCAGGTCTGTTCAGTGTTTGTTATGGATCATCCATTATTACCCTAGAAGTCCAATAAAAAAGCACCATTCAGGTTTAGATTGGGAAGGATTTTCCTCCAAATCATTTCCCTCCAAATGTCTCTATCATCACCCACGTGCAATCTCCAAGTAGGACCACAGAGTCCCCTACAGGAGCTCTGTGCAGAACTTCTTCTAGGTTCTCCAAGAAAGCCAAAGACTGGAGCAAACCCCCCCCCAACTCTCATGCACAGGGAGTCGTTGGATTAAGTCCAACATAATAGTACTCGGCCGGAAGTATCCCCACATCCACCTGGCGCCTCTCCCCTTGGGCAACTCTGGAGAAGAAGTGTCTAACCCCTGTATAGGAATTTGGTTCCAAAGCCAATGCTGTGCATAGAGGTGACCAAATCAGATCTACCTGGTAGTGTTCTACCTCCCACACAAGAAAGGTGAAAGGTGACATTCCACATCCCCAAAGCCAGCCTCTGTCACTTGGTCTGGTCTGTCAAGATGCTCTGCCTTCACTGCCACCTGTCTGGAAGGACACTGGACCCCAGTGGTTTATCCTGTCGGGGCTTGAACTCCAAATGTCCTTTGTAGTTCAATTTGTGCACAGCATACAATAATCTAATGCAACAACATAAGGTGGTGTAAATAACACAAAACTGACGGTATCAGTCTAAGTGGTTGGAATTCCAGAAGTGAATGCCTGACCGTGGCAGGAACCAAAGGGTGAGGTGAACACAACAAAGTCATAGCAGAGTGGCAATTACGTAGCAAATTAAGTCCTCTTTGGCCAGCATTGGTGGTAAAACAATCTTCAGACCTTTATCTTGCTATGTTGAATTAACAAAGATATCTACACGGTCCAGTATGACTGACTGGGACCTGAGGATGACATTGAGATGAATGTTGAAACTGTTTTGTTTGAGACCTTTTTTGTTTGAAACCTATGTCCTGATGATCTGATGCAACTATTTTGACTTTCCAGACTACCTCGATTATTAAGCATAAAAAGATGTTTTTATTTTCATCCATTTTGGCATTGTTTTGCCTGAATCTTTGGGAGCACCTTAATTTATATCTCTGTTCCTTGAAAAGGGAGCTGGGTGTGTGATATACTGGACTAGGAGCTAAGGATGGCCTTCAGATAAATGTTGAAATGCGCTCCTGTTTTGTTTGTCCAGATGACCAGATGCCACTATTTTGACTTTGTTGAGGCATGGCGGCTAGGGGGCGTGTTGAAGGTGGAGCTTTGGTGAGCTTAATACAATTTGAGACATCTGGAGCAAGCATTAGGGGCGGCATGGCTCAGTGGGTCGTAGAGCGGTCGCCTGGCGATCGGAAGGTTGCAGGTTCGATCCCCGTTCCTGCAGAGAAGCGTGTCGAGGTGTCCTTGAGCAAGACACCGTCCCCCTAACTGCTCTGCCCTGTGATAGACTGGCAAACTATGCAGGGTGTACCCCGCCTCTCGCCCAATGAGAACGGAGATAGGCTCCAGTTCCCCCGCGACCCGATTTCGGATAAGCGGTTGACAATGGATGGATGGATGGATGGAGCAAGCATTGACATGAAATAACAGGTGTTTCTTCTATAAGCATCTGAGTTGGAGCTTGAGGATTAATACCCGATGACCTTCCTGTTACCCAACAGTGGGTTCGAAGCTGCAGCTTCTGGCTCATCACAAAAAGAGGTGAATCTGTTCAACTGGATCAGAGGTCTATTGAGAAATGTTTCGTCACTCACCAGGTGACTTCTTCAGTCTGAGCTGAAGGCAAACATCCCCCTCCTTACAAACGGTACCGATGCCACACAACAATAGGCTGGTTTCATATGCAAGTTGGGTGATCAACTGCACATTCAGTGACAATGAGCACCATTCACAGAGGATTGGGGAATGTGTGACTGAAGAAGTCAGACTGAAGAAGTCACCTGGTGAGTGACGAAACATAATCTCAATATCTCAATAAACTTCTGATCCAGCTGAACAGATTCACCTCTTTTTGTGATTTCCCTACCTGGATTATTGAGCATGCATCAAGACATTCTGGCTCATCAGTTTGTCAACTGCATGCTCTACCATTGAGCCACTGCAGCGCCACTCACTGCTCCTTCAGAATAGGATGGGTTAAATGCAGAGTACAAAATTTGTTGTATGTATATACAAAGACAAATAAAGCTTCTTTTTGACATTTGCTTGCCAGTGGACTTATCTTGTCACTCACACGCCCCTGTGTGAGACCATTCGTGAGATCATTGACTGCTGTTTAAATTTGCCCTAATAAATATCAGATCACTGTCTGTAACAAAGCATTGCTGATACACGATCTGATTCTTGAAAATAGCTTTGATATGATTGGTTTATGTGAAACATGGCAGAAGCCAGAGGTTTTTCTTTCCCTAAATAAAGCTTCTCCCCCTCACTATATTCATGTCGATGTACTTTGTGCAAACAAACAGGGTGGAGGTGATGCTTTAATATATAAGTCTACTTTCAATCTAACATCCAAACTTGATACTAAATACAAATCCTTTGAGGCTCTCACTCTAAGTCAATCTCCCTGAGCCATGAATACACTCTGCTCAGTCCAGATTGTGAGCCTTTACTGACCTCCAGGCCCATACTTACTGTTTCTTGAAGGATGTGGTGAATTGATCTCAGGTCTTGTTACTTATTCTGATGATGTTGTAATAATTTGTGATTTCAATATTAATTTGAACAAGGCTGATGATTCTCTAGGTAATGCATTTTTGGCACTTGTGGACACTTTTGGTTTTGTTCAGTTTCTCCAAGAGTTGATTTTGATTTTGTTCTATCTAAAGGAATTGCTGTTTTTGATCTGAATGTCTCATAAACTAAATCTGCCATGTCAGATAATTTTCTTGTTAAATTTAATCCATCAAAGGTAAATTCCGTTAAAGAGTCAATGTCTACTTGCCACGTTTCTCTATCCACTTTAGCTACACTTGGCCAGCAGCTGCCAAAGGTCTCAGCTTGTTTTACTGCAGCGACTGACTGTTGAAAATCTTATAAGTAACTTAAATGCAGCCTTTTCTAGTCTCCTTGATTCATTTGCACCTCTCACTACCAGAGCTAAAAAATTAAAGAGGCCTTCACCATGGTTTAATGATGAGACACATAGTATTAAGCAAGCCTGCAGGAGAGTGGAGTGTACATAAATGGCAAAAATTCTAATTGAAAGTTTTTTGAATAATTCTTGACAGGAGTCCATCCATCCATTGTCAACCGCTTATCCGAAATTGGGTCGCGGGGGAACTGGAGCCTATCTCCGTTCTCATTGGGCGAGAGGCGGGGTACACTCCGTATAGGTCGCCAGTCTATCACAGGGCAGAGCATTTTAGGGGAACAGTGTCTTGCTCAAGGACACTTCGACACGCTTCTCTGCAGGACCAGGGCTCGAACCTGCAACCTGCCGATCGCCAGGCGACCGCTCTACCCACTGAGCCATGCCGCCCCCTCTTGACAGGAGTGCTTATTGAAATACAAGCTCGCTTAAACGGCTGCGAGAGCAGCATATCTCTTGACCAATAAATACCAGTAAACATAATCCAAGATTTCTCTTTGACATTGTTAATAAACTTATCAAAAAGAAACCATCTATTAGCTACTCAACACTCACCGTCCATGAGTTTCTATACTTTTTCTGCAATAAAGTCGATGAGATATTAAACAAAATTAGTTCCTCAACTCCAGCTACTCCAACAGCTCACGTCCTAAAAAAATAATCGTATATAATGAATCACGGATAGTCCCTGCTTTTACAGCTTTTGAGAATATCTCTCTTGACAATTTGACTAAACTTGTGTTGGCTTCTAAACCAACTACCTGTCTACTGGATCCTTTACCAACAAAACTTTTTAAAGACCTGTGGCCTTTCCTGGGACAATGCTAGACATTTTTTTATTTATCCCAGCAGTTTTAAGACACCAGTGGTCAAACCTTTACTTAAGAAACCACACCTTGATCCAGAGTTTCTTAAAAGCTATTGCCCAGTCTCTAATCTCCTATGCATATCTAAAATATAAGAGAGTTGTGCATCAACAACTTTTGACATCTAGTATACATCTAGTGGAGTAGCTCAGAACTTAAGAGGCAAAATATATGCTTTCGTTCCCGTTCTCCTCCTTTCTAATTTTTTGCTTACAGCTTGCTGCCACTGGCTAGCCCCTATGGTAAACAAGGAAGCAGCCCAGTGCATAAGTCTTCCCCTGCCAGTACATAGCCTGTCTTTCACCAAGACCTCTCCCAGGCCTCCTCATGGCGTCACATGGTAATTGGGCACCTTGTAGCCTCAGGCTTACTTGTTAGGGGATCTCGAGTTGCAGTGGTCCCAGAAGCTGTTCATAGCCAAAGACTGCCTCACTGCCTTGTGGGAAATCTATTGAGACAAAGGCTAGGAGACCATGCCCTGAAAGAAAAGCAACATGTTTGGCAGCACACATTTGGTGGTTCTTCTATAGTCTGGAGTTTCTGGCTGCCTCCTTCAGTCATGATGGGTAACTGGTGATCTTGGCTATAAGCCCTTGCCACCACCTGTCATGTCAAAGACAAAGAAGTAAACTCTGCGTGCCCCTGTGGCAAAATCTCCTTGCGCCAGTCTCCACTACTGACCATGGTATACGATATCCAGCCCAATGTTTTTATGGGGACTACTGCTATGGTAGTAGCAAGTTTGTGTACCCGACCCTAATTTTCATACCTGTTTCTTTAGAAGATGAACATCTTGTTTGCACTCGTCTTCTTCCCAGTGCGTAGACAGGTAATCCTGAAGATTCTCCGTTATATATGGAAATAAGATATCCTGGAGGAAATAACATTGTCTCATGAGAGTTTTGCCAATTCTTCTTTCAACTTGCTCATTCATGGTGAGAAGGAATACATTACTTGAAACCTCCTATAAAGTAGTTTGACTTGTCAATCAATCTAAAACCTCTAAGACTTGACTGATGAGTTAGGATTTTCTTGATAAAAAGTCAGCAGCTTCTGAAAATATTTATCATCTCTGAATGAACATCCTTTTCACAGATGATCTACTTTAAAGATTATAATAATAATCTCAAAAAAATTTCCTCCCCACTCAGCAAATTATTTGGAATTTCGCTGCAAGTTTTTTATGGTCGTGATTGTTACCCAATTGTAGCCTTCCAGAGTTACTGTGTATGTACAATGGGGTCCAATAGTCTAAAACCAAGCTTTAAAAAAAGTTAAATGATAACTGCCAAATTGTGATCATAATGTAGCAGAAACAGTCTCCAAACCACTTCTTCATCTTCAAAATAAATAGAAACAGCTAACAAAGGTCAAAAGACACTAAGAAGGAAATCTTTTTTGAATATGAATGTATATGGGTATAACTACAACATTGCATATAAACGTATTATCACACACAGTGCAGATAAAATTCAGGTTTGTGTCCGTTTAACCTATTCTAAAGTTGGTGACTTGCACAGAATCAACAACACCATGGCTAAACAGAAGCTTCAATATATTCTACAGAGACATGCCATCTCTTCTGCCTGAAGTTGTGTGGAAAAAAAAAAAGTGTGATCTCAAACGCATGTCACTGCTCTGTCAGGGCTTTTTGAAGTCTGAAGACTATTGAACTAGAATTTTCTCTCCATAGTCACAAGAGCTTAACCTCATTGGCCATCTATAGGAACACTAGGAAAAGGAAAATGTGTTATTACATTGTTATTTTTTGTTGAAAACATAAATAAAACAGTATTGGTAGTGGATCCAGACTTTTAAACCCTACAATACCTCAGCAGTATCAGGCCACACTGTATTTCTCAAAATAAAATATATCCCATTCAGCTTTGAGAATCCAAGAATGTGTATGGATTGATTTAAAGCTGATCATGATTACGTTTTTCCATTTCATATGAGGGAATAAATAACAATAGTATACATTGTTAAATTGACTATTTTAAGATAAGATATTCCTTTATTAGTCCCACAGGGGGAAATTTGCAGTGATATAACAGTAAAGTGGAAAGACAGATAGAGGCAAAGAAAAAAAATCAGGCTACATTCAGATATCTTATTGCACATTAAAATTATATGCTGAATCATTGAATGTTATATAGTCTAGTTATTAGTCTTGGTGTGTATATGATATACTGGGAGCCCAGTCCTGGTTCTAGAGTCTGACAGCTGCAGGACGGAAAGACCTGCAATAACACTTCTTCAAGCACTTTGGATGGAGAAACCTGTCACTGACTGAGCTCTCCAGTGTAGCAACAATTACCTATTTAATCATTAAATCAAACTGAAATTAACAGAGTGAGAAGTCTGGTAAACATCTCACTATCAGTCCCCACATTGTGGGGGTGGACAAAGAATTTGTTGAAGTGTGGGGCGTTTAGCCTGGATACCCTTCCTGACGCCCTGCACTGGGTTCTAACCCGCAGCCTCTGTCTTGTCAATTCCTGAAGGGCACAATCTGCCCCTGAACTACCGCGGCTCCCATGACTACTGATTGTATATGCACTGGTTTTCATACTTGACTGATTGATTTTTATTCTTACCTTTACTTACGTTATACCTTAAGTTATACCTTGAGTAACTCAAGTCAATTTTATTTGAATAGCCCATTATCACAAATACAAATTTGCCACGGTGGGCTTTATAGTAAAACAACATCCTGTCCTTAAACCCTCATATTAGATTAGGAACTTCTTTAAAAGGTCCTTTAACAGGGAAAAACTAACATAGCATAAAACCGTAAATGTGTTAAACAAAATAAATGCTTTTATTCTTTACAGCCAATAGCAGTAGATTTTTGCACAGGTTTGGTTGTCAACGTAAGTTTAAAATGTCATGCTTATTACATTGTTTTGATGGGGTATTGAGCTACATTATTCATTGTATTTAATTGTGAATTTCCACAGCAAAAATGATTTGCACTTTAAAACTGAGACAATTGTGTCTTTCTTATAAAATAAGTATTAATCGTCAAAATAAATTGACAATGTTACAATTTGATATGGGTCGAATGCTATACTTTTGTTACAATTACATTAGCTTGATCATTGATTTATGAATGATCCCACAAAAGGTGAATTGGTTCAACTAGATAAGAAGTTTCTTCAGAAATGTTTCATCACTCATACAAGTGACATCTTCAGTCTGAGCTGATAAGAGCAAACCCGTACCCTTATAAACAATCCAGTTGCATCCCACACAACTAAAGGCTAGTTTCATATGCAAGTTGGGCAATCACTGCACATTCAGGGGTAATGAGTACTATTCACAGAGGATAGGAGAATATTTGCAATCACAGCATTGTAAGATGATGACCGATGTGCTCTCAGGCCACTACCCCTGTTCAAGGATGGTTGCTCCGTCTTAACATAAATGCTCTTTAACACCCCTTTCAAAGCAGCATTCGTCCCTATCAAGGATGTGAACATCATCATCTTGAATGAGTGAACACTACCTTGTAGATGGGTGTAGACCACAGAGTCCTGGCCTGATGTGTTTGCACTCCTGTGTTGTGCCATCCTCTTAGCCAGCGTCTGTTTGGTCTCCCTGATATATAAGTCAGTGCAATCCTCTTGTTATTTAACAGCGTACACTATGTTACTCTGTTTGTGCCCCGGGGCTGATCCTTGGGGTGGACCAACTTTTGACACAGTGCGTTTTGGGGTTTGAAAGCAACTGAAATGCGATATTTGGATAATGCACTTCTCAACTGTTGCGAAACTCCTGGCACATATGGAATCTGCGCTTGGGGAGCTCTTCTCCCTTCACTTTGCTGATGCACTTTTTGGAAGGCTTCCTGACTTTAATGAATGCCCAATTGGGATAACCAAAGTTAACCAGGGCCTGATTAATGTGAGATTTCTCTCCCTCCCCTGTCGCTGAGTCAGTGGGGACGTTGTCAGCTCGGTAGCACAGACTACTGATGATTCCCAGTTTATGTTCCATCGGGTGGTGGGAGTCAACACGGATTGGTATGTGTGGGTTTATGGTAAACATTCACAATCAACGGTCCCCCATCTCCAATCTTAATTTCATAATCAAACTGTGAAATGAATACACTTTTCTAAATAAACTTCTTATCCAGTTGAGGAAATTTATGTAGCCCATTATTGCAGATATGAATCTGTCTCAGTTGGTTGGAGTTACATATCCTGTCCTTAGACCCTTGCATTTCGGGGAAAAAGCCCTTTAACGGGGAGAAAAAAGAAAGAAACCACAGGGACACACACGCACACACGCACACACACACACACACATACACGACATATACTTTTTGATTTATATCCACAGGCTACTGTATTAGTAACACACCC
>OMLC01096157.1:0-23240 GCA_900302585.1 Regalecus glesne | reverse complement strand
GGAAATTAGATGTTTAAAAATTCACTCTGCAAAACCTATCAAATCATGTAGCAGAAAATGTAATAGTAAAATATTTTTTACAACAGTATAACTCTATAAGACTAAAGAAGTCACCTGGTGAGTGACGAAACGTTTCTGAAATGAACTTCTGATCCAGCTGAACAGATTCACCTCTTTTGTGAGTATAACTCTACTTTCCCAGGTTCCTTTTGAAGCTTTAGCTTGACACTCAACTTACTCCCTCATTCCACAAAACACTTGAAAATATTCCACAAGTCCACTTCTTGAATTTAACTATTTCCTTGAAACTCTCAAAACAACATTGCAAAAATGAAAAGGGTTATCCATAAAGCACATCGAATTCGAGGGTTTAAAGATAGCGAGATCAACAAAATATTTTGCTCCAATCTTCTTTCTGTTTTCAGTGTACCCCGCTCCTCATATATCAAAATAAAAGGACCCCAACAGTGGGCATCAGGATCATATGAAAAGTCCTGTCCTACAAAGCAAATCAATGCATTGTAACATTTTTAGATCATGAAGTTGTAAATCACTCCGTGACCCGACTCCGGATAAGCGGTTGACGATGGATGGATGGATGGATGAAGTTGTAAATCAGTTTATCTTATTAATGAACTCGTACTCTTTTAAAAGTAAAATATTTTTAATACAAATAGACAGCATTTTGGCTCCTACACATATGTTTATTTGTATAGAATGAGAGATGTTTTTTTTCCATAGCTGAAAAAGAGAGAACTTCAAAGAAGAGATGATGAGGATGGAGACAGTATTCTTTCATCTGATACTGGGAGCACCAAGAGGAAAAGGTGTGATGCTGTTTAGCACTGTCAGATGCGTTTGTTTATCATTGCCAATGACCAGGATTTTGCAGTTGTGCATTGTGAACATCATAACAAAATGGATACACATATTTCATGTTGCTGTCTGACTTGTGGTATTGCTACCAAAGACAAAGACATATTCATATATCTTATCCATTTGTACAGTCACAAGAAGAACATCAAAAAGAACCGAATGAAGGCACTGTATACTGCAGTGACAGAAGTTAGGGAGGCTGGGACCAACCGACGTCTGTGTGAACTATTCATGGTCAAGCCCTCCAAAAAGGACTACCCTGACTACTATAAAGTAATTCTTGAACCAATGGACCTGAAGACCATTGAGCATAACATCCGTACTGAGCGCTATACAGCTGAAGAAGCTCTTTTGGCTGACCTGAAGCTGATGTTTCGCAATGCCAGGCATTACAATGAGGAAGGATCTCAGGTAAACAATGTAGCTGTGTAAAGGGCAAAAAAGGAAATTCTGATATTCCTGGTCAATGTGTGCTTGAATATATATATATATATTATTTTTTTTTTAAAGGTGTATAATGATGCTGACATTTTGGAGAAGATAGTGAAAGATAAGCGGAAGGAGTTAGGACCAGTAACTGAAGAGGAAGAAGTAGGATCTCCCAAACTGAAACTAAGTGAGTTCATGTCATTCAAAATTTTCAAAACCTCTGCAACATAAAACATTTACGTGACTGATGGGGGTTCCTGCCTTTTTTGATGCTGATGTGTTTGATACGAATTGCATTGTTTTTTACTCATTGTATTCTCTCTTCCAGGAAAGAGTGGTGGTGTGTCTCCAAAGAAGTCAAAATACCTCACCCCTCTCCAGCAGCGGTTAAATGAGCTCTATGATGCCGTAAGAAACTTTACTGACCGCCGTGGCCGGCGACTCAGCACCATCTTTCTCCGGCTGCCGTCACGGGCTGAGCTGCCTGACTACTATGCCACCATCAAACGGCCCATTGATATGGAGCGATTGCGCAGTCATATGGCAGCTGGCCGCTATCAGGATGTAGAAGCCCTGGTGGAAGATTTCGCCCTCATGTTCAACAATGCCTGCACCTATAACGAGCCTGAGTCTTTGATCTACCGGGATGCTCTGGTGCTGCATCGGGTCCTGCTGGAGACGCGCAAACACCAGGAGGGAGGGGAGGATGCCAGGGAACCTGCTGTAGGCTCCCTGGTCCGAGAGCTGATCAGGAACTTGTTTGTCTCAGTGCTTGGCCACCAAGATGATGAGGGGCGCTGCTACAGTGATTCACTGGCTGAGATTCCTGCAGTGGATACAGCTAACCCTGAGAAGCCACCACTCAACTTTGACATAATCAGGGGAAATGTAGACCGTGGTCGCTATAGGCGATTGGATGTCTTTCAGGATCATATGTTTGAAGTGCTAGAAAAAGCAAGGAAGCTGCACAGGTATGCAAAAATATTTTGAAAAGCCACCTGTCTACATAGTCCGCAAAGTCCCTTGTTTTAATTGGAAATGTTTTCCCTCTTAGAAATAGCTGTTGTTCTGGATTCAGGTAGTAAAGGTTGTTTTTAACTTTTACAATACGTTGGGGTATAGTTGCAACCCTATGTAGTTTTTTGCAATCTTAAACATAATTTAAATTTTTGAAAATGGATGGATGGAGGAAAATCCATATAAGTTCTAGTGCTTTTCTTTTTGCAATCAAATCTTCCTTTTCTGTGTTTTTCCCCTGTTCCTTGCTCATTTTCAAGTTATGATTGACAACTTAGTGGGGGCTTGCTTTGATTGTTTGATAAGTGGATCAAGATTGATCATGACAGGTGGTTAACCATGCATGCACAGCTTTGGATGTCACTCACTAGCAACAAACTCCATGTATCCGAGAACCCTCAAATTGGAGTAAATTATGTTATAACAGACAGACTTCTCTTTGGATTAGTCATGGAAAATGAGAAGTGTGTGAGTTATCCTGTACTGTAAATCAGAAAACATTTGTTGCATGATCTATTCGAGTTAATTTGCCTTAACTAAATTCGATGTTCCGCACTTGCACTTTAAGTGAGTAAAAAAGTAGCGCTTTTAAAAACACACAACTACAATTTACATTACATGCAATCGTGAAAAAGAAGAGCAAATGGATGACATTAATAAAATGAAAATCAAACAGGACAAGGAAAGAAACAGACCAAGCTAAAAAACCAACTACAACAGGTCTATAAAAAAAGGCTGGCCTAAAAATATTGGGTTTTAGAAGCCATTTAAAACAGTCCAAAGATTCTACAAATTTAATAGATCAGGGAAGATTATTCCAGAGATTTGGGACTACAATTACAAAGGCCCAGTTACCCATTGTTTTGCAGTTTGGATAGGGATGGATAAAAGACCGAGGTTTGAGGATCCAAATCGTTGGGAAGTCTGATGAGGACTGAGAAAATCAGGAAAATTACTGGGGGCAAGATCCTGCAGTGCTTTAAATGTAGTCAACAAGATCTTGTAGATTATTCTGAATGTTATAGGTAACCAGTGGAGAGATGGAAAGAGCAGGAGTAATGTGAGATCTGCGACTAATTCTAGTGAGTAATCGAGCAGTTGAATTTCGGATCAGCTTTAAATTATTTAAGATGGCTCAATTAAGGTAGGAGTGGAAGGAAGTACAACAATCTAAGTGGGAGAAGATGAAAGTGAAATAACATTTCAAGATCCTTAAAAGACAAATATATCTGATTTTAGCAATATTTCTTATGTGACTGTTGCACATGTGTACATTGTGATGATGGTGGAACTGAAACAATATATCGTATAGCCCTACTTTAAATGGAATTGCTTTTTTATATATAGTAAAAACATAATTATCAATATTTATATAACACCACAATTTAGTTGAGTGGAAACTGCTTTTTAGTACACCAATATAAATGGAGGTAAAAAAGTCAAGGCATACAAATGCCTTCTCAAGTTGGGGTTGCTTAAGATCGGAAAATTTGGCTGCAGAATACAGAATAAAGAAAATAATTTGACAACAGCTACCATTATTGTAAAAATATATAATTTTGTTAATTGAGGCTCCATACTAGAGATATCTGAAAATCATAAGGTGCAATACAAGAGAAAAAAACATTACACATTTACTGAAAAAAGTATACCAAGAAATTGGAAAATCATACTTTTACCCAGCACTATTACTGACAGGGTATCCAACAATATGATCAAATACTTGAAAATATGCATATCATATTGTTTATGGATAAGTTGATGGTAAAAAAATACATGATGCCCTTGATCATTTGGAAACTGATTTTTACAGCAATACAATAATTTACAGCCAGAAAAACTTTGTGTATAATTGTTTTATTTACTTACAGGACCGACTCGGATATCTTTGAGGATGCAGTAGAACTACAGCAGTTTTTCATTAAGATCAGGGACGAGCTATGTAAGAATGGAGAGATTCTACTCTCTCCTGCACTCAACTACACCTCAAAACAACTGCACAGTGATGTGGAGCAGGAGAAGAGGGAGAAAATTCCCCGGGAGATCGAGGAGGACAAGGTGAAGAAAGAGGAGGAAAAAAAAGGTGTGTGTGTGTGTATAAGACCAGGTATTTTTGCTTTATTTGCTGCATAAAAGCTTTGAATGGGGTGCTGATACTTGATATGAAACGGATCAATATTTCTCTCCCAAAGAGAGTGAGAATACAGAGGATCTGCCAGGTGAAGCATGGCAGTCAGGACCAGAGCGTCTGTATAGTGAGGACTTCAGCTTTGAAAACCGAACCTACCATGTGGGGGACTGTGTCTACGTACAGCCTACTGAACCAAACCTCAAGCCGCACATTGTCTGCATTGAGCGACTCTGGGAGGATAAATCAGGTAGTTAACGTCTGGATTTAGATCAACCAATAATTCACTGTGTAATAAAAAAAATCTCCATTGACCTTACTATAATTAAAATTATCTGTTTGAAAAGGTGAGAAGTGGCTCTTTGGATCTTGGTTCTATAGACCTAGTGAAACTTTTCACTTGGCTACAAGAAAGTTCCTGGAAAAAGAGGTCTTCAAGAGTGACTACTATAACAAAGTATCCATCAATAAAGTTCTGGGCAAATGCATGGTCATGTTTGTGAAGGTGAGACCATGGACGGAAACCCAAGGAAAATTCATGTCTTAACTTTGATTTTATTTATACAAAAGAGAAATATTTTGTTAAAAAGGTAGTTTATATCCTTAATGGTTACTTTTTTTTGTAGGACTATTTCAAATTTCAGCCTGAGGGTTACAGAGCAGAGGATGTCTATGTCTGTGAATCCCGCTACACTGCCAGGAATAAGTCCTTCAAGAAGATAAAGATGTCAGCTATGCCTGTGGGCTCTGTAAGATTTGTCCCCCGGGAAGTGCCATTGCCTGTGGTCCGCGTGGCTTCCATCTTTGCCAAGCCTGTCCAGGAAAAACAAGTGACTGTGTCGGATACAAATAGTGTGAGTTTTGAGGACAAGGTGAGATAACAGAGCTTTTGGAGAGTTTACATTATAATTAGCATGTCTGCATAGCCATGTATGGCTTTTAAGTTCTTTTCCACACACAAAACTGCCTGTTTTAATGATTAATTATTATAACAGTTAATTATGATAATTATATTTATTATTATTATTATTATTATTTTATTATTTTAGATAAACTGCAAACTTTTGGGGATTTTTCACTTAAAAAAATTCTAAAAATAGTGGTTTTGAGGCATGAGTTGTTTCTAGACTAGAAAGCACTATATAAAAATAAGTCCATTTACAACTTACATTACTTGTTATATTTATGGCAAGTGAAATTATTTCTAATTTTAGCCAAGTATCTTTCCTTTAACCATAATGGCAATTCTATTTAATTTTGAATTGAGTGAAAATAGCCAAAATCCATCCAACATCTGCTGTTTTGGAATCTGACTAAAAGGTATATTTTACATTTCTATGAAGGTCAGAAGTAGGTTTGATCTAAAATGAGATTATCAAGGGTTTAAAAAAAGCAGCAAAAGATTGTTTCCACATTGGATGTCACCAGAGTGGATAACATAGGAGATTTTGGGTAGATGTACACAGAATTATCTTTTCAATTCAAAGATGTTTGTCCGTTATGACTGTAGCGTCATACCATTGTTATGCCTATGATATTCATTTCTATTTTTCTGTTATACCCGATAATCTGAATCAGCGGCTCTTCCTGTTTGGTTAGCTTCTATCAAAGACTGGATGTCCCTTAAATTCCTCCATCTAAACACCGACTAAACTGATGTTCTCTTAATTGGTCTTGAGAACTTTGCCACTGCAGTTGATCAGTTTATTAGTCCACCTCATTGAGACATCAAACCTGCCACTAAAAATCTTAGTATCATCTTTGATCACAATATGTACTGTGGGGAAAATAAGTATTTCATCCCCTGCTGGTTTTGCGACTTTGCCCCCTTACACAGAAATGAATGGTCTGTATTGTTCATGGTAGGTTCATCAACAACGAGAGACAGAATATTACAGAAAAATAACAGTATATGAATTCTAAACATTTATTTGTGTCTTATTGAGGAAAATAAGTATTTCTCCCATGGCAAAATATGACTCAGTACTTGTTGTAGAAACCCCTGTTGGCAAGCACAGTAGTTAAACATTTCTTGTAGTTGGCCACTAAGTTTCCGCAGATCTCAGGAGGAATTTTGGCCCACTCCTCTTTCCTGATCCTCTCCTAACCCGTAGAGTTTGTGGGTTGTCACTTTGCAATTTGAGGCTTCAGCTCCCTTCACAGATTTTATAGGATTAAGATCCAGAGACTGATTAGGCCTGTCCAATACCTTAATGTGCTCCTTCACAAGCCACTCCTTTGTTGGCTTAGCAGTATCATTGTCATTCTGGAACACATCCACGATCCATTTTCAGTGTCCTGGCTGAGGGAAGGAGGTTCTCACCCAAGATTTCCTGGTACACAGCCCCATTCCTCCTCCCCTCGATCCAGTGGAGTCATCCTGTTTCCTTAGCAGAGAAACAGCCCCAAAGCATAATGTTTCCACTGCCATTCTTGACAGTGGGGGGTATGGTGGGGCAGCACAGCTCAGGGAGTAGAGCGGCCGTCTGGCAATTGGAAGGTTACAGGTTCAATCCCAGATCCTTCAGAAAATATATTGAGATGTTTATGAGCAAGAAACTGAACCCCTAATTGCTCGACGAGCGTCATATGTTGGCAGCTCACTGCCCCTATACGATAGGATGGGTTAAAATGCAGAGAAATCCCAATTTCCCCTTGGAGAACTGATAAGGGATTTTTTTATGATGTTCTTGGGGTCCAAGTTAGCTTTTCTCTTCCTCCTAACAAGGCAAGTTGAGTTGATACTAAAGAGCTTAACTTTAGTCTCATCTGACCACAACACTTTCTCCAAAGCCTCCTCTAAATCATCCAGGTGCTTATTGGCAAGCTTCAGACAGGCCTAGATATGTGCCATCTTGAGCAGCGGGACCTTGTTGGCACTAGAGGATTTCAATCTGAAATCCTGTAGTTTACACTGTAGTGTCTTACCAATGGTCATCTTGATGACTGTGGTCCCAGCTGCCTTGAGATCATCAACAAGCTCCTTCCATGTAGTTCTGGATGTTTACCTCACCTTTCTCATGATCAGGTTATCTCCAAGAGGTGAGATCTTGCATCGAGCCCCAGGCCGAGGGAGATTGATGGTCATTTGGTGTTTCTTCCATTTTCTAATTATCACACCTACAGTTAACTCCTCACCAATGATTGCCAATGATCTTACAGCCCATTCCAATATTTAGCAGGGCTAAATTTAGTCCCTGGTGTCCTTAGAAAATTCTTTGGTCTTGCCCATTGTGGAGAGGTTGGAATCTGATGAATTGATTGATTCTGTAGACAGATGTCTTGTATGCAGGTAAGGAGTACTAAATTAGGAGTACTAATTAAATAAAATAACTAATCTGTGTGCCTCCTGGTCACATAACCAGTCTGTTGGAGCCAGAATTCTTGCTAGTTTTTAGGGGGTGAAATGCTTATATTCCTCAATAAAACACAAAGAGATGTTTAAAATTCATATTTGTGATTTTCTCGGACTTTTTTATTGTATGTCTTTCACTGTTAAGATGAACTTACCATGAGAAGTATAGACTATTCATTTCTTTGTAAGGGGGCAAACTCACAAAATCAGCATGGGGTGAAATACTTATTTTCCTCACTGATTTTTGAACACCATGTTGCTGAGATTGTCCAATGGGGACTTTAGTTGCTCAATGGTTAGCACAATCCCTTCAGGAACCGATGGGCTAATGGTAGTGGGTTCAAATCCACCATGAGGCATAAGGAAGGCCATTCAACCTAAATCCCCCCTAAGCTTCTTGTAAGCCTGTGTCCACCCTCACCTTGTGGGGGTGGACGTGACACATAAAAACAGCCCTCTCCATGACTAATAATCCAATCCTGTGTTCTTCAGTGAAGAAATATTTCTAAAATAATATTTATGTGGTCTTTTAAGGATCTTTTAAATATTAATCTTCATCTTCTCCTGTCTAGATTACTTTAACTCTTGCCTCAATCAAGCCACCTGAAACTTGTTTATAGTTGGTTCAAAATGCACCTGCTTATTTACTGACTAGAACTAGTCATTGGTCCCACATTACCCTGTTTTTTTGTCCCTCAATTGGCTTCCCTAAAATTCAGAATAACATACAAGATCTCGTTGATTACTTTCACTTGCATGATCTTTTTCCCAGTATTATCACTGCTCTCCACTCTTCATTAAACTTCCTTACTACTCCGATCCTCAAAGCTGGCTCTTTTATCCATCCTCCACTCCAACTGCAAAATGAAGGGTGATCATGGCCTCGCAGTTTCAGCCCCAAAACTCTCTAATAATCTTCTCAAATCTGCTTGATTTGCAGAAACTTTGGACTGTTTTAAGCGGCTTCTAAAAACCAATCTTTTTAGGCAAGAAGTTTTATAGACTTTTTGCGCTTGCTTTATAGCTTGGACTGTGTCACATTTTATTTTCATTTATGTTATTTATTTTACTATTGTTTTTCATGATCGTATGTAAAGCATGTTATAACCGCGTGTTTTTAAATGGGCTATATAAATATACTTTTACCTACTGCATGCAGTGGATTAGTTACATGGGAGATTGATAGGAAGTAAGATGAGATATCTTAGACTTGTTTGCCATAATATAAACAATCAAGCTACATATGTATATTTTTGTACATCTGGTGATCAAGGAAAAAGAAGCTGTTCCAGTGGAGATGAGTGGAGCTGAGCCTGGCTGTCAGTATTATGAACAGTTGTGTTACAACAACATGTGGCTAAAGGTTGGAGACTGTCTTTACATAAAGTCACATGGTCTGTCAAAACCAAGGGTTGCCAGGTGGGTGCATTTTCAAGGCAAGGGTTATGGTATTTAAATCAAATAAAATGTAATAGTGTGATATAGTGAATCTGTGATTACCATCACTTCACATTGTTTCCTTCATAATTTGATTACAGGGTGGAAAAATTGTGGGTGCAGAATGGAGCAACATTCTTCTTTGGGCCAATCTTTATCCACCCTGAGGAAACAGAACATGAGCCCACAAAGATGTTCTACAAGAGAGAAGTATTCTTGAGCAATCTTGAGGAGACTTTACCAATGACCTGTGTCTTAGGTAGTGTTTGTTTCCTTTTTTGTTGATGTGCATATAAAAAATCCAAATTAACATGCCAAGATATTCAGTTATGCCAGCATATTCAGCCTCTCAGATAAAAAGGCCACTGATCATCTTTTCTTTCCTTCGTCTTATAAATATGTTTTTCTTACAAAATGATATTTCTCCTAACTTACACTGAAAACCTAGCTCATCAAACCCCTATATTACATTAGCATGATTATTACATTAGCATATTATCAAGTTCAGTCTTACAACAATGTTTTGTCTCTACCCTTGGCTTCCCAGGAAAATGTGTGGTATCCTCTTTCAAGGACTACCTGTCCTGTAGACCTACTGAGGTGCCAGAAGAGAATGTCCTACTATGTGAGAGCCGCTACATTGAAAGTGAGAAGCAGATGAAAAAATTTAAAGGCCTGAAACGCTTCTCTCTCTCCTCAAAGGTGGTTGAGGATGAGATCTACTATTTCAGGTCAGTGGGATCATTTGGTAGTGCCTATTCATTGTTGTGAAGTAGCTCACATGGTTCCCATGGAATTGCCAGAGAAGCTAGAATTTGTCATTTTGTTATATTTTTACATGCATAGGAAGCTGATTGTTCCCCAGAAGGAAGCATCCCCCCTGCTGGATAAGAAGATTGAGGAACTTGAGGTTAAATTGGCTGACATTGAAGATGGTGAAGAGGACATAGAGGATATGGAGGATGATGAGGAAGCACCAGAGACACCCTCAATGCCTCAAATGCAAACACCTCTGGCTAATGATGTGGATATCATGCAATATACCCCCTCACAGGTCTTTCATCCACTTATTTACCTATAAACATGAAAATACCTTTACCTTTCATAGCCCAGCCCTCCATTTGAGATATTAGAAATATCAAAGCCTTTACACAACACAGCCCAGCCCACCACCCCCAATTTTGCATCCACTAAAGTATCAAATCCAATCATGTTAACCTATCACACACTTATTTACTTGCTTTCTTCACTCACTCACTTTTTCTTCCATAAATGTTGTTTTAAGGAGTTGCTCCTTATCCAATATGAGGGTCTAAGGACAGGATGTTGTGTGACTAATGCCCACTGAGGCAAATTTTTAATAATAGGCTATACAAATAAAACTGACTTGACTTATAAACTGCAACCTAGTATATTTCCTTATGCATACTACTTGTACTACATCTAGCTACCTATAAATGTGAGCATTAAGTTGACATTAATTATTCACACAAGTCTATGTATCTTACTTGCAGTCCACTCCTAAGATAAAGGGCTTATCAAAGAAAGAGGGAGCCAAGAGGAAGATCAACATGAGCGGTTACATCCTGTTTAGTAGTGAGATGCGGGCAGTGATCAAAGCAAGACATCCAGACTTCTCATTTGGTGAACTGAGTCGTCTGGTGGGCACTGAGTGGAGGAACTTGGAGGCTTCCAAGAAAGCCGAGTATGAAGGTGAGAATAAGCTATTATCGTCTAGTTTTGCAAATACTTTGTTGAGAATTGAGGTAAAGATATTATTTCTCTGTCACAGAACGAGCAGCCAAAATAGTGGAGCATCAAGAGCGGGAGAGGGCAGCCCAGCAGCAGGCTTCCCCTAGAGCAGGTACCCCAGCAGGAGCACTGATGGGGGTGGTGCCTTCGCCCACTACTATGGGAATGATAAACCAGACCATGACGCCTGTGTCAGGTAACCCCTCTCAGACAGCACGGGTGTTTGAGACGTTGCAACTGGGTAGCAAGGCTGGACTCAAATAAAAAATAAAAAAAAGAATACGAGTAATCAATAGAAAGCTCACTGCTATCGGACCAAAAACAAATCCCCCAATAATTGACCCTTGAGAATTTCCCATAGACCTGTAAAGGAATTCTCTAGGCAATATTATATTTTATTTGCTGTTCTTTTTTTTTTGTATGTGCCAGTATTTGAACATCACTTGCTTCATACCGGAAATTGCATGACATCAACTGCATGACAGAAACAGTTTTAACCATGTTTTTTTTTCTTTTAACATTCATGCTTGTGTTTCCTACTAATGTTTTCTTCAACATTTTATATTTGTACAAAGTAGTGCATGTAGTCTTGGTCATTTGCATGTGACTTATGTGTGGATATGTTGTTGTTGTCCTTTCCTTGCTCCTTTCCCGAAGGCATGATGGGAGGTTATGGCCCACCTTACATGCCCTTGCAGGGCCCCCATGAGGGCTTGTTGGGTGTGGCCCCAATGCCACCTCACTCCCTAGGGGGACCCCTACTGCCTCCTCACCATCTCCAGCAAGGTATGGCAGGGTACCCTGGCATACCCCCTCCGGGTAAGGACCTCTGTCCTGGCAACACTTGCTCAGTTAAATCCAGTCGTGTCTCTCTCCTGCTGGAGGGGTTTACCTGGTCCACAGGCTGTGGTCCTCTTTCTCTTTTGGCTCCAAAGCCTGGTTACTTACTCAAAGCCAACAGTCATTTGAACTTAGTAACCATGTCTGGTTACTAAGTCCAAGGGGCTTCACCAAACTCTAAATATTCTCACAATTTTAATATCAGTTCTACACCCAACAATATACTTTATACGTCATTCACAGATCAAACATGTAATGCATGTGTAAATACTGATGATTGACCACTAACTCCTCATACATTTCCGTAAACCCACATCTAATATGTTTCCCAATACAGTTAAAGTTTTGAAACATTGATATCAAAGCCACAAATTGTCATACCAAAGAAATTAATTAGCACCATTTAACAGGTATGATGAGTCCTGGAATGAATGGAATAGCTGGAGCCCCTGTACCTGGCAACCAATACATGCAGCAGGTGAGATTATTTTCTTTTTTCTTTTTACAGACCCAATGCAAAACGTAAGCTTTTTATGTAAACAGATCCTTTATAACTAGTATCTTAATATAAAAATTAATATTTTCTAAACTGTCCATCCCACCAGAACTTGCATGCAAGTTGGCTGTATTTTAGTATTTTCAAACTGATCTTTTTTATATTTGTTTATTTAAAAAAATAAATCCATCCATCCAGCCATTGTCAACCGCTTATCCGAAATCAGGTTGCGGGGTAACTGGAGCCTATCTACATTCTCGTTGGGCGAAAGGCAGGGTACACCCTGTATAGGTCGCCAGTCTATTACAGGGCAGAGCAGTTAGGGGAACAGTGTCTTGCTCAAGGACACCTCGACACACTTTTCTGAAGCTGCGGGGATCGAACCTACAACGTTCTGATTGGGACGCGACCACTCTGCCCACTGAGCCATGCTGCCCCTTGTTTGAGTTCCACATTCAAAATATTCCATGAATTATCCCCACAGATTCAAATACACATTCTCCTCATATTTGTTTCGATGGAGTTTCTTTAAACTTTCCTCTTGAATTATTAGCCCCCCTCTCTTGAAGAAATGTTTTTTATATTATCCTTTTGTGAATTATTTCTTAATTTGTACACTACTTATATTGTGTCAATATTATAAGATTCAGGAACTTCAATGTCGGCGACTTGAAAAACTGTGTTTGAAAAATCCTACATTGTTAATCACAAAAGAGGTGAATTTGTTCAGCTGGATCAGAGGTTCATTACAGAAACGTTTCGTCACTCACCAGGTGACTTCTTCAGTCTGTCTGACTGAAGAAGTCACCTGGTGAGTGACGAAACGTTTCTGTAATGAACCTCTGATCCAGCTGAACAAATTCACCTCTTTTGTGATTTCCCTACCTGGATTATTGAGCATGCATCAAGACCTACATTGTTAATTTTCCTTATGACCCTGAATTTGGACAGTGGAAATAACTTCCTGAGAGAAACAGTTGATGGCATGAATTTCTATTTTAGTATGATTCCCTGATGAAATAATTTGCTATGTCACAAAAGAGGTGAATTTGTGATTTCCCTACCTGGATTATTGAGCATGCATCAAGACAATTTGCTATGTCATTTACTGAGATTTTTACACGATAATAAGAATTTCATATATAAACCTTTATTATAATAGGAGGACCATTGAGAGCAAGCTCTCTTTTACAAGGTCACCCTGATTACAGTGCATATAAAAGCACATGAGAATTACAATACGCATCAATAGATCATACAACCAGCAGGCCATAGAGAACATTAAATAGCATTGCTTCAAATAAAGCATGCATTCACATTACTCTGTCAGTCAAAAATAAAATAATTAAATAAATTGATTCCGGATTCCGATTTAGTCTCAGGGAGATTGGGATTTTTCTTCATTTTTTAACCCATCCTATTGTATAGGAGTAGTGAGCTAGTAACATATGGCGCTTGGGGAGCAGTTAAGGGTTAAGTGTCTTGCTCAAGGACACCCCGACATGCTTTCTGCAAGACTGGGGATTGAACCTGTAACCTTCTGATTGCCAGATGACCGCTCTACCCACTGAGTTATGGCGGCCCTAAAAAAAGAGATTGAAATGTATTAAAAGGATTGTGTTGTTTAACTTCACAAGCTTCTCCATTACATTGCAGGTATTTAGCAGTCGCTCTTATCCAGAGCGATGTACATCAAGTTAGCAGTTAGGGGTTCAGTGTCTTGCTCAAGTACACCTCGACATGCTATGTACAGGATTGGGGATCGATCCTATAACCTTCCGATTGCCAGACGACTGCTCTATCCACTGAGCTATGCCGCCCCTTCTGCAGATTCTTCCACATCTGTGGATTATAGACTTAAAAAATCAGTTTCAAGTCAATTTTTTTGCAAGCCCAGTATCACAAATTACAAATTTGCCTCAGTGGGCCTTACACTAACACAGCATCCTGTCCTAAGACCCTTGCATCAAATAAGAAATAACTCCCTTAAAAAACGGTAATGGGAGAAAAATTAGAAGAAACCACAGGGAGACCAACAGAGGAGAAATCTCTCTCCAAAGATGTGTATACAGAACTAAACACAATGACAGCATACAGCACTTATCCCAATCACAGTGTTAAAATAAGGATTTTTGAAGGCTAAATTGACTTGGGAGCTAGTGCAGTGTAAAAATGATCCATAGTTCAAAGGACATGTAAGACACCCTGGAAGTTTACCAAGAAGTGCTTTGTAAATAGATAAAATACAGTATTTTTCTCACTGCCAGTGACTGCCATTCAACTTTCTCATATCATTTGAGAAAGTGGGTTGACAGTCAAGAGCTGGATGGGACTAGTGAAACAATTGGCAAATGCTTGTAAAATTAGACAAGGTCATCCCTTTTAATCAATGGAAATGTGTATTGTGATGTATACTGTAAATCTCATGTGCCTTTTCATGTACAGTAATCACGGCCCCCTTCTAAAATGAGCTTTCTCTCAGTGGCCCTCCTTTTTTATATAAAGGTTATAACAATGCTTTAACATTCTTATCTCCGTATCAAAAGCTCAGAAAATTAGATAGTGAACCATATCATCAGGGAATTGTGTTAAAGTGAACTGACTAGTTTGACTACTTTGCCAATTAAGAAAATTTTGACCAATCCTTGTCATGAATTGATTCTCTTGGCACGTTGTTGCTGGCCATGTTAATTTTTCACTAGAAACTACTGCTATTGTAACATCAGGACTTTAGTTTTAAAGAAATAAAAATGTTGAAACCAAGTCATATTACATAATATAAAGTCATGCAACATTTCACTGACTGCCCAGATGCTGATGCTTTTTTAAGTGGTTGGCATCGTTTTCTTGTTTTTCTATTCAAGCCTGGGATGTTTAGCCCAGGGCAGCATGCCCCTCCACCATATCCAGGGCAGGGTCAGCCTGCGCATGTGCAGCCTACTACTCCTCTATTTGTGGCTCCACCACCTAAGACCCAGAGGGTGCTCCACTCTGAAGCCTACCTCAAGTACATTGAGGGTTTGAATTCAGATTCTAATACTGTCAGTAAGTGGGACCAAACACTCAAAGGTGGGTTTTGTTAGATTGATGAGATTAATTTAATTAAGGACGCTATTTTGCTGCTTTTTGAGAATATTTTGGTTTCAACAATAATTCTTTCCCTCAGTGCAAAGGCAAGATGTCCACCTGACCAAAGAGCAGGAGAGCCGGTTGCCATCTCACTGGCTGATGAGTAAAGGAGCCCACACAACCATGGCAGATGCACTGTGGAGACTACGTGACCTGATGCTGCGAGATGCTCTCAACATCCGCCAGACATACAACCTGTAGAAAACTCAAACCACTTGTAATCACTTCACTCAATGTTCTCATGAAATGGACTTAAGGATACTAGGCCTTAGAAGCAATATTTTAAAGTGTGTCGAACATGGATTTTATATTTATTAGCAGAATAAGCTTGGTGTTTTGATTTTTCCTGTCTTTTTTTTAAACCTTAACATTGCATTTCTGTACAAAAGAAATGTCTGTAAATGGGCACCGCCAAAATAAATTTGCTGAACATGTCAAACAAACTCTTTTGTGCTTACCTTGACAAATTTCACTTTTGAGTCAGTGGCATAAAACCTTGCAGCTTACCTTGGTTACTAAGGCCCTTATTTCGGGTGCACTTCCTCTTTGCTCCTGATGTCATTTCCTGAAAGGGGACCAAAGATTTAGCCATTCTCTTTAGTGTTTGCCTTGTGTGCACAGTATCCCACCTCCTCACCGCTAGCATTTTGATACAAAAATCCCACCGGCTGGCCGTTTTAACAGGGTAATACCGACCTGTATACAACTTCAGCAACGTCTCCTATGGAGTAGCTCAAAATCGGCCTGATAACGAGGTGAGGTTTATTTTTGAGCAGGTGCTAGTGAAGGGTTGATTTTAAGCTAGCTAGTAGCACGAAAATCTGGACAGGTCTCAAGTTGACTCGCTCAAGATACGACCATAACATCTGAGGCAGAGGATTCGACTTTTTTAATGGGTTGCACACGTCAGTAGTGGAGTCTTGTGTGACGCTGTTGGGGAAAAAATCATGTCTGTGTCAATATTTGCAGAGTACTGGTGACTACTTCATACAATTAGCAAGTTAGCTGGCATCTCGGCTCAGAATAAAAGGCGTTTTATCCACCCTTCGGCCCACAATTCTTGTTACTAGTACTCTTCTAATGCTAGCCCTGGGAGTGGCTTCCATTGCTTGACAGCATTGATAACGTAGCATTTTACAAACGATTATTCATTTAGTGTGATCTGATCAGTTGGGAAATAGTTGGCCAGAGTACCTTGTGCCAATGCCGTCTAGCTGGTGGATGTTCAACCCAAATTTACTCCATCAACCTGTCCAAACATTTTTTTGAATTTGAAATTATAGGTATTCTTTGCTAGTACCGTTACATTACTGTCAAGTGTAAGGTGGCTGATGATGATTTCACACGTCAACCCCCATTTTAATACAAACTGACCTATTTATTTCCAGCCGCTGTTAGCTTGCTAATGTAACCAATGTCGTGCCGCATTGAAACTGGTATTAATTACTAACGCTGTCATGTTCGGCTTGTTTTACTTAAAGGCCGACTTGCCTTTGTTCTAGAGCTGGTCAAGAATGTGTCCCCACTACACATTGGCATCAGGTGATCTGATCAAGAAGCCGGCGTTGACCTGGTGTCTATTGCCAGCTTCCAGTGCTTGTTCTTTAGTCTAGTGTTTGGCAGTATCGTCTCAACTGACCTACATATAGGGGTCGGTTCACTTTGGAGGTTGATGACTGGATATTGTTTTGCACTGTTAGCCAACGTCTATGTATTTTTTCATCAACTAAAGTAAACTGTTAGCTGTAACATCTGTCACCATTTTCTTTTGTATTTTTGTGGTATTTTCCGGCTTTATTTGACAGGATAGTCGAAAGAGTCAGGAAAGCCAGTGGCCTGGGTCAGATTCGATCCCTGATTACTGCGGCAAGGACTGAGCCTTGTGCTATGAGCTCTATCAGAGATGAAGCACCAAGGCACCCTTATCATACACTAACTTTTAAAAAAAGTGGATCTCATCCTCCCATGGTCATCTGTCTTAATACATTGACTGGATAATTTAAAGTTGGATGACATCAGTGGTAAAATGTTAAAACGAAATTGCTTCAACGTTATTTTTATGCAAATCACACATTTTAATTTAGTGCTGTTATGCTAGGGTTATGCTAGGTTGAGTGCTTTGAGTGGTCGTTAGATGATAAATATGGTTTATAAAAATCACAAAAAGAGGGGAATCAGATCAACTGGATCAAATTTTATTCAGATATTTTTCGTCACTCAACCAAGTGACTTCTTCAGTCTTCTTCAGGTATATTAAAATGAGTCCAGTTACCATTTATGCTTAAAACAGACAGAGGCTACACATTGAAAAAATAAATAAGGTTTTGATGCACTAATACTACTCACAAATATTGAGAAACAGGCTTGTTCATGATTTATTTTAAAAATGTCCCATTTACCCAACAATATATGGCTGAGCTGTGGGAGGGCCCAGAGTTGTTTTAGAATGTTTGACCCTTTAATACTCAACTCACAAGTCCACTCGTCATTTATAGTGATACACATGATAGTAAATCATGGGCAGAGAGGAGTTCCTCAATGTTACAGAATTTGTTGGTTAATGATACAAACCAACAAATGATAATTAGATATCGAAGATATCTCTTGGGGTGGCATGGCTCAGTCGGTATAGCAGTCATCTGGCAATCGGAAGGTTGTAGGTTTGAGCCCCACACCTGTAGAGAAAAGCGTTGAGGTGTCCTTGAGCAAGACACTGTTCCCCTAACTGCTCTACCCTGTAATGGATTGGTGACTCTTCAAGGGTGTACCCCGCCTTCTGCCCAATAAGAACTGAGATAGGCTCCAGTTCCCCTGCGATCCGATTTCAGATAAGCAGTTGACAATGGATGGATCAACATATTTCTGTCGATAAGGACCACAGTAGCTCAGGGGTAGAGCATGCACTTTGGGAACTGGATGATTCTGCTCATCTGAAAGTGTTTGAAGGAGGTCCTAGTAAAATGCGTACACTGGACATTCCCTTGAGGGTAATAGGGGATGGTTTTAGACTTCTTGATGATCTACAATCACATAATTGCTGAATTATTGTGCTTTCAAAACTACGGCCTTCAGCAGAGTGCAGTCAAGCGAGGACAGCATATCTGTAGAACCAATCCTTAGCACATCTGCCACTGTAGAGGCTCACTGCTCTTTGGTAGGGACAACCTGAGAAAATGGAGAAAATGTCAGTCAGCACTAACACTTGGTCCCTCCCATCTCTAGCTGGTTCTAGCAATGAGAAGTCAATTGCCAAGATTTCATGAGGGCTGGAGGCTAGCAATTGGCCCACAGTGCAAACCTGAGGCTGTACATTTTTAGAAATCCTGCATTTCTCATGTTTGCCAACAGTCTTATATCCTTTCCCTATAGCTGGCCTATATCACCTCTGCTGGGTCAGCTTTGTAATGGATTCAACATCTTGATGATCATGATAGGTATGTAGCTGATGGAACACTTATTTCCTTAGGCTCTCAGAAAGCACTAGCTAGTAAACATACTCCACACCATCAGGCCATTGATACAGCCTGTGCAGAGATCCTTTTCTTATCATGATCCCACTGGTGTATTTTGATGCATGCTTAATAATCCAGGTAAGGGAATCACAAAAAGGTGAATCGGTTCAACTGGATAAGAAGTATATTCAGAAACATTTCATCAGTCCAACGGGTGACATCTTGAGTCTGAGCTGACGGCAGGTATCCCCACCCTTGTAAATAATACAGTTGCACGCCAAACAACAAAAGGCTGGCTTCATATGTAAGTTTAATCTGACTGTGCATTCAATGGTAATGAGCACCATTCACAGAGGACTGGAGAATATTTACAATCAGAGCATTGCAAGATGATGACAGATATACTCTCAGGCCACCACCTTTGTTCAACGATGGACGTTCCCTCTTTTTTTTTAATCAACATTTTCATTGTTTTTCGGGGTTGGGGTGGGGGGTTACAGACATATCTTAATGCAAATCAAATGAAGAAAGGTAATAAAGTAAAGGAACATGTTGGTGAGGTTGATAAGACAGTACATAAAGCAACAGATATAGTTCAGCAGGTATGGATGTTCACTCTTCACATAGATGGCCCCTTTAACACTCCTTTCAAACCAGTATTCATCTCTATCAAAGAGATGTACATTCTCGTTCCTGTATATATGTAAACCTGTGGTGATTCCATATGTAGCGTCAATTTCGGAACATTTGAGATGTGTATTTTCCAAACATTGCATCTCAGTTGCATAGGGCACCATGGCTCGGTGGGTAGAGCGGTCGCCTAGCGATCGGAAGATTGTAGGTTCGATCCCCCGCACCTGCAGAGAAGCGTGTTGAGGTGTCTTTGAGCAAGACACTGTTCCCCTAACTGCTCTGCCCTGTGATAGACTGGCGACCTATACAGGGTGTACCCCGCCTCTCACCGCGACCCGATTTCAGATAAGCGGTTGACGATGGATGGATGGATGCATCTCAGTTGCTTTCATACCCCAAAACACGCTGCACCAAAAGTTGGTCCACCCCAAGGATCGGGTCCCCCGGCACAAACAGAGTAATGTAGTGTACGCTGTTAAATACCAGGAGGACTGCAGTGACTTGTATATCGGGGAGACCAAACAGACGCTGGCTAAGAGGATGGTGCAGCATAGGAGAGCCAACACGTCAGGTCAGGACTCTGTGGTCTACACCCACCTACAGGCTAGTGGCCACTCATTCAAGATGATGATGTTCACATCCTTGATAGGGAGGAACTCTGTTTTGAAAGGGGGGTGAAGGAGACCATTTATGTGAAGAGGGAACGACCGTCTTTGAATAGGGGTGGTGGTCTGAGAGTACATCTGTCTACTTACAATGCTGTGATTGCAAATATTCCCCAATCCTTTGTGAATAGTACTCATTACCACTGAATGTGCAGTCAATAACCAAACTTGCACGTGAAACCATCCTTAGTTGTTCGGTATGCAAATGTATTTTTTATAAGGGGGATTGCTGCGGTCAGCTCAGACTGAGATGTCACCCGTTTGAATGACGAAACGTTTTTGAATAAACTTCTGATCCAGTTGAATTGATTCACCTTTTTTCGTGATCCCACCAGGGTAGTAACCCTTGCGCTGCAGGACGGAGTCTGTCTTTACATGGCCTGGCTTCTGATATTGCTGACAAAAGTGGAGGAGCGCTAATGGCTGGGTCAGCTCCTTGCAGTGCTAACTGGTCATCAGCTGACTGTTCTGGAACACCAGAAATAACATGTTGGGAAGTTGGCCCCACATTCACAACAGCTCCCTCTGCAGTCTCTGGTAAAGTCCTGGGGCGAGCCAGATCAGCTACTACTTCACCTTGCGATGGATGCTCCCTGGACAAGGCATCTGCATTCTGGTTGGTGCATCCTGGGTAATACTGCACAGTGCAATCAAAAATGTCATCTCAGCCACCTGGTGTTGTTCTGTAGACCCCAATTTAGCTTTTCTTAAATGACTAAGGGGTTTATGTCAGTCCATACTATGTACTTGTGGCCCAGCAAGTACTCATGGAACTTTAGCATCATAGCTCACTTTATGACCGGGAATGTGAATTTCATGGAGCTTTAATTGTTCTCTGCTGGGTAAAGACACCAGCTGGTATAGGTAATGGGTCTGACCTTGCCATCCTGCTGCTGGGACAAGACTGTCCCCAGACCGTCATGACTAGCCTCCTCCTCTAAAATGAAAGGGAGGCTGAAGTGATCATAAATTAATATGGTAAATTGACTTGTTCTTATAAAGTGCTTTTCTAGTCTAGTGACCACTAAAAGGGCTTTACAATGAATTCCTCATATTTACCGAGCTACGTGGTGGGATATGAACCTTCACCGCCTGACTCCCAGGTGTGCACCCTACTCACTGAGCCAGACACAAGCCTTGCCTTGAGTTTTCCCAAGCCATGTTAACATTAAGGGGTTGAGGGATCCCTCAGAGCCCCATTCCCTGGTGCCAACAGTTCATTTCCTGCTAGATCAGCAACTGCTTCGTGGGGGGGCAGCTAGCTTACAAACCCCTTGACAAGATGACTATAGTAGCTGGCAAAGGAATGAGAAGACCTGAGTTTGGACACAGTACTTGATGTTCCCCATTCAGTAATGGCGGCAATCTTCTTCGGGTCTGTAAAGACCTCTACAGCAGAAAGCATATGCCCAGATTACAAAAAGAGGTGAATCAGTTCAACTGGATCAGAAGTTTATTAAGAAACGTTTCGTCACTCACCAGGTGACTTCTTCAGTCTGAGCTGAAAACAAGGTCAGGACTCTGCGGTCAGGACTTTATGGTCTACACCCATCTACAGGCTAGTGGCCACTCATTCAAGATGATGATGTTCAAATCCTTGATAGGGAGGAACGCTGGTTTGAAAGGGGGGTGAAGGAGGCTATTTATGTTAAGAGGGAACGACCGTCTTTGAATAGGGGTGGTGGCCTGAGAGTACACCTGTCGGCGTCTTACAATGCTGTGATTGCAAATATTCCTCTGTGAATGGTGCTCATTGTCACTGAATGTGCAGTTGATCACCCAACTTGCATATGAACCCAGCCTATTGTTGTGTGGTATCAAGGTACTGTTTATAAAGAGGGGGAATGTTTGTTTTCAGCTCAGACTGAAGAAGTCACCTGGTGAGTGACAAAACGTTTCTCAATAAACTTCTGATCCAGTTGAACTGATTCACCCCTTCTTGTGATTTCCACACCTGGATTATTGAGCATGCATCTAGAGCTTGGCTTTCAATCCCTCCTTCTGGAAGAAGCTGAATTCTATGTCCAGCTGACTGGGGGTCTCCTCCGCTATGGAGGAAAACACAATAACATCAATGAGATAGAGCAGCAATGAATGGTAGTGTTGGTCTCCAAATGTGTTAAATATTAAATGGACTCATTTTTATGAAGCACCTTTCTGTATTGTGACCATTCAAACCACCTTAGGGATTTAAGGCAATGTTTAGCACATCTCTGTATCAATGCAGTTGAATGTTTGAATCCCAGCTGCGCCAATTCCAACCACGGCCGGTGGTCCATAGTTAGGGGGACATAATTGGCTATGCCTCACATGGGTATAAGGGTTAGGTTGGATCCATGAGCGCCTGGACGACCAGGCGCTCATGGTTAAGTGAATGGAAAGTAATCTTGCTTTGTTCTCCTCCATCGGCCAAGCACTGTGCTTTCCCTGTGAGACCATGATGTGTAAAATAACGAGGGCTTGTTGTCGTGCAACTTGGAGGACTCGCGTGCTATGGCTTCCTCCTTCCTGTCAGCCCTCTAAGGGGCATTGAAGCGACTGATCCTGCAATTGGCAGCGCGGGGAATTCAGGTGCGGGAAAAAAGGAATAACAATTTAGAAAGAAACAAAACGGAAGCCCTGGGTTGCTGAACTTGAGAGTCAACACATTCATTATAGCACTCCCTGCCATAATGACTTGGCTTTTGATAATCACTTATATTTAATAGTGTGTGAGTATATTAGTTTGCCAATCAAGTCAATTTTATTTGTATAGTCCATTATCGTAGATTAAAAACTTGCTTCAGTGGACTTTATACTAACACAACATCCTGTCTTTAGACCCTCTCATCAGATAAGGAATAACTCCCATAAAAATAAACTTTTAACCGGGAGAAAAATAAGAAGAAGCCTCAGGGAGAGCAACAGTGGAGGGATCTCTCTTCCAAGATGGACAGCTGTGCAATGGATGTTGTGTATACTGCATAAAACACAATTTACAGCATATAACACTAAGAGGATAACATAATCATAATGGATTTGTAACATATAT